>CAXITT010000301.1:437068-461697 GCA_964033795.1 Lymnaea stagnalis | reverse complement strand
ATCAATAAAACAACTGTCCTCCCAGGTCATGGTTTCTTAACCACTCCCTGCAGCGTCTATCAATAAAACAACTGTCCTCCCAGGTCATGGTTTCTTAACCACTCCCTGCAGCGTCTATCAATAAAACAACTGTCCTCCCAAGTCATGGTTTCTTAACCACTCCCTGCAGCGTCGGATCCCCCTCAAGATTTCAAAACATTTTCCGCACCCTCAAGAAAATTTTTAAAATAAAATTTCAAAGACTTCTGGGTACGAACCCAAGTTCCAGGCGGTCTACAGGTAATTGCAGTTTAAAAAAGCCAGCACGTTTATGCGATTCGGGTTTGTATTGTTAACCAAGAACTACAACACTGAACGGTTGGCCGGTATTCACATTTTTTTCTTCTCTAAAATAACTCCATTTATTTTCTTCTCATAAGCACTCAAAAAAAAATTTTAAAAAAAAAAACAAGAAAAAGAAAAAAAAAAAACAAGAAAAAGAAAAAACAACAACACTGCAGTGTATTTTAGAACTGATTACGACTGTCACCACTGTATCAATGTCACAATGTTATCAATGTCACAATGTTATCAATGTCACAATGTTATCAAATTTACATTGGTATCAAATTCACATTGGTATCAAAGTTACAATGGTGTGCATGTCACAACTGAACCAATGTCAGAGACATTCACCCATAATTCAAAGTAACGTCGAACACCGTGTGCCAACATAAAAACGATACGTTGTCACAGATGTTCCCTGTAATGCTACGCAATGTGAAAGGCTGCCATAGACCTTTACAGTATGCCCCACGATTGACTCTCATCTTGCTTAAAACCAAATGCATCGGCGTCAACCTTTTGTTCTTTTGTATTCTAATCCTCTGTCCGCATCCCCAACAACTCTCTCTCTCTCTCTGTCTTTCTCCCTCCCTCTCTCTCTTTTCCTCCGTACCTCCCCTCACTCTCTCTCCCTCTCACTTTAACAGTCCAGAGTCCTTATCTTGTCCACACAGCCTGACAATCGATCCGAAAAAGAACAAGCTGGCCAGACAAATGTTCCTCCAATTCCTCAACTTCCTCACACGTCAAGGTTTCCCTGTGACGTCAAGGTTGGGTGCAGGTTTCCCTGTGAGGTACAGGATGTTGGTCGTGGTGGTGTGGACGAGGTGGTGTGGTCGGGATGGTGTGGCCGGGATGGTGTGGCCGGGGTGATGTGACCGGGATGGTGTGGCCGGGATGGTGCGGCCGGGGTGATGTGACCAGTTTGTTGTGGCCGGGGTCATGTGGCCGAGGTGATGTGGCCGGGGTGATGTGGCCGGGGTCATGTGGCCGGGGTCATGTGGCCGAGGTGATGTGGCCGGGGTGATGTGCCCGGGTTAGTATGGTTAGTACGGGGTGGGGTGACGTGGCATAGAATACCGGAGAGGAGCTAGGTTGTGGTGGTGTGGCGTAGAGAACTGGACAGGGGCTGACCATCTCCCAAACACTTCCCAGTTGGGGGAGGGGGTGGGATGGCACGGAGAGGTGCTTGAACTGATAATGTAGCATTGAGTGAGCCGTGGACCCTATCTACCTACCCAGGTATTTCATATGTTCCAATCGACAACACACTAGAAACAATCGAACCGTCGGAGTTAAATACGAAATTGTATGCTTCCCTGACATTAGCGAGCATGACCTGCCTGACATTAGCGTGCATGACTTCCCTGACATTAGCGAGCATGACCTGCCTGACATTAGCGTGCATGACTTCCCTGACGTTAGCGTGCATGACTTGCCTGACGTTAGCGTGCATGACTTGCCTGACATTAGCGTGCATGACTTGCCTGACATTAGCGTGCATGACCTGCCTGACATTAGCGTGCATGACCTGCCTGACATTAGCGTGCATGACTTGCCTGACATTAGCGTGCATGACTTGCCTGACATTAGCGTGCATGACTTCCCTGACGTTAGCGTGCATGACTTGCCTGACATTAGCGTGCATGACCTGCCTGACATTAGCGTGCATGACCTGCCTGACATTAGCGTGCATGACTTGCCTGACATTAGCGTGCATGACTTCCCTGACGTTAGCGTGCATGACTTGCCTGACATTAGCGTCGTACTGAACGGACTGTAATCGCACGTACTGAAGCCTGACATTAGCGTGCATGACTTGCCTGACATTAGCGTGCATGACTTGCCTGACATTAGCGTGCATGACTTGCCTGACATTAGCGTGCATGACCTGCCTGACATTAGCGTGCATGACTTGCCTGACATTAGCGTGCATGACTTGCCTGACGTTAGCGTGCATGACCTGCCTGACATTAGCGTGCATGACTTGCCTGACATTAGCGTGCATGACTTGCCTGACATTCCATACATGACTTAAAAATATTAAAAGAAGCCAACAGAACAAAAGGCTTCTTTGATAAGTTCTTCTCTACAACATTTTATATACTTCATCCCTATTTTGTTGATAATTGGATTTTACTTGTTTGTCACTTGGGATTTGCTGAAATCTGTGTGTCCAAGAAAACTCTGACATTAATTCCATTCCCTGACAGAAAGTTCATGAATATCTCAGGGCCATAAGTTGCAATTGGTAGTGGGAACTGCGAACTTCTAGACCGTAACACCTGTCATCTTAAATGTGGCGAAAAATGGACACTCTATACTGTTGAGTATGTTTCTAGCCAATCGTGGGGATATCAATAGAAAACTTGCTCGGTGCCGCCGCTGCTCCTACTTTAACCCTTTGTCAGACACAAAACACTCGTATCAAACACACCAGAGAAGACAAGACATTTGATGTATCTTTGGGGATTAACGACAAATGAGGGGGGGGGGAATTATCGTCCAGTGAACAGATATCACAGATGTGAAGGGTGAAGTGTCTGAGAAAGAACACAGTTGTGCGTTCACAGCATATAAAGCATTGTAAACGTTCAAGGTAAACATGTTAAGCGCTTACGATACATACACTTTTGCAAGCTGTCCAGGTAGAGGTTGGGTCGTTCGCAGCATCGGTGAACAATCGTAAGTTTCCGGAAATTTCAAAATGAAACACCGACCTGCTTCCCGGGTGGTCGGTCATGTTTTATCCGGAGTGTAACGATTGGTCTGTTCGGGTTTCATTTCCCCACAAGCCGAACAAAAGAAAACTATACCACATTATAGATGAGCCATGAAGTTCGCTATGAACGGTTCACACAAAGGCCGGGGGGTGGGGGGGGAGGGGCGGATAGCATGTGTTGGGTGCAGTCTGCCTTTTTAAATAAATTGTGGGAATACCGACTAAAGCAACAACAATGTTTCAAACATCCCAATATAAAACCGATGCTTCAACCCGAGGTATCACATTTTGAGTAAATAACACCAAGATGACACCAGGAAGGCTGCGCTTCATTTAAGCTAAAGGGCTGGGGGAGGAGGTGGAACAGGTGGAACAGGGCAGGGGAGGCAAAAATCGAGGCCCGCCCCAGGCGGCCTTACACCCTGCCTACGTCACTGCACACCAACAGCAAACGTTTCATTGTTGGTCGTGACGCGAAACCCCCCCCCCCACTCCAATGGGGAGTCAAGAAATCTCATCGTCCAATACTAATACACGTGTTATTATTGTTGTTGGTTTTTTTTTACTCCCGATACAATACAAAATCCCGGAAAGACATTATGACTTATTTAAGATATTGTGTCGCAGCAGTAAAAACATGTTTTGTTTGTTTATGTCTTGTTTAAAAAAAAAACCGACGGTTTTCAAGCTTTAGGCCTAGGAGTGAAACGTTCGGTTATAAAAGATCATCCCGAGACCACATGAGAACACGACTAGCCTCAGTTATAGGCGCAATCCATTAGGGCGCTCCAGCTACGGGCCCGGGGACCTCTGATCTAAAGTGTTTCCGGCATGTGCTGTTGACGTAGTAGATATAACAAGAGGATGGAATGGTTACACGAAGAGCCAGATTTCGCGGAAAGTGCAAGACGTTAGCTGTAACAGAACAGCTGATATGGCGTCACAGAGTGAGTCTGAAGCATGATCGTTTGAATAATCACCACTCTTCTACCCGATTGTGGTCCCACTCTTCAACCAGCTATGTTGCCCCACGCTTCTACCAGTTATGTTGCTCCACTCTTGTTTTTGCCCCCCCCCTCTTTTACCCGCAATGTTTCCTCCCACTCTTCTACAAGCTATGTTGACCCATTCTTTTAGAGCTATTTTTGCTCCCACTCTTCACCCAGCTATGTTGCCATACTTGTTACAGCGGTAGCCCCAATCTTCTAAAGCTATGTTGCCCCAATCTTCACACAGCTATGTTGCCCCAATCTTCTACAGCTTTGTTGCCCCAATCCTCTACAGCTATGTTGCCCCAATCTTCTACAGCTATGTTGCCCCAATCTTCTACAGCTATGTTGCCCCAATCTTCTACAGCTATGTTTCCCCAATCTTCTACAGCTATGTTGCCCAACCTTTTTTTTTTTACAGCTAGGTTGCTGTTACATGCATTTTATATTGCCCATCCCCAATCTTCTACAGCTATGTTGCCCCAATCTTCTACAGCTATGTTGCCCCAATCTTCTACAGCTATGTTTCCCCAATCTTCTACAGCTATGTTGCCCAACCTTTTTTTTTTACAGCTAGGTTGCTGTTACATGCATTTTATATTGCCCAGCTAATAAGACGGCTCAGTGACAATGATAAATAAATAAACAAATTTCTTTAAACACTTAGCTTCCCCACCCCTCAAACACCCTTCTTTCCTTATTAATTTTGCCGTAGCTCCAGAGGAGCTGACTAACATGTGTCCGGAGCGCCCCCCCCCCAAAAAAAAAAAAAAAAAAAAAAAAAAAAAAAAAAAAAAAAACAAAAAAAAAAAAAAAAAAAAAAAAAAAAAAACAAAAAAAAAAAAAAAAAAAAACAACAACAAACAAACAAAAAACAACAACAAAAAGCCTGCTCCCAATCCCGACTCAACGCAGCTCTTTTAGGATTCAATGGTCAGATATTCTGAGCTTTCGGAGACTAACTCTAGGATTCAATGGTCAGATATTATCAGATTTCGGAGGCTGTCACTCTAGGATTCAATGGTCAGATATTCTGAGCTTTCGGAGACTGTAACTCTAGGATTCAATGGTAAGATATTCTGAGCTTTCGGAGACTGTAACTCTAGGATTCAATGGTAAGATATTCTGAGCTTTCGGAGACTGTAACTCTAGAATTCAATGGTAAGATAATCTGAGCTTTCGGAGATTGTAACTCTAGGATTCAATGGTAAGATAATCTGAGCTTTCAGAGACTGTAACCCTAGGATTGAATGGTCAGATATTCTGAGCTTTCAGAGACTGTAACTCTAAGATTCAATGGTAAGAAAATCTGAGCTTTCAGAGACTGTAACCCTAGGATTGAATGGTCAGATATTCTGAGCTTTCAGAGACTGTAACCCTAGGATTGAATGGTCAGATATTCTGAGCTTTCAGAGACTGAAACCCTAGGATTGAATGGTCAGATATTCTGAGCTTTCAGAGACTGTAACCCTAGGATTGAATGGTCAGATATTCTGAGCTTTCAGAGACTGTAACCCTAGGATTGAATGGTCAGATATTCTGAGCTTTCAGAGACTGTAACCCTAGGGTTCAGATGTACTTTATATTTCAGCAGTGCCGCACCCCTCTCAATTTCAAAACCTTTCCTACCCCCCCCCTCCCCGACTCTTAGCCCCTTCGATAAAAGTATTAAAATAAAATTAAAAAAAAGTATGAAGATAATTCAGCTTTCCTGCTTTAACTTAATATAAAACCAACATAAAACTATCCAGTAACAATAATGGTGTTCTAGGTCTTCCCTTAAACCATGTTACTGCATCCTGTAAACCCATGGGGTGGGGGGCATTCTGGCTGAGAACCCCTGCTCTGGGCAATTTAAATGTAAAAAAACTCTGAATTGATTCCAAAACATTCTGTCTTCAACATCTTTCAGCCTCTGTTATGGATACCCATTATGACGTCACCGGGGAGGGGGGTCTAATTGGGACAGAGATATTTTCTATGACTCTGAAGTGGAAATAATCAGCATCAGACACGCATGCGTTTATTTATGGCATTTCATGACACGGAAAGCACCCCCCGGGGCGCCAAACTTCGCACACCCGCATTCCCTGCGGTAGGACGTGAAAGGGCATCAACACTTCACGCTGAGCTCTCTCACATTTACCTCCATACATACACCAGTTGCCTGGTTAGAAGTCAGACAAGTCTGCAACATGGCATTATAAAGCACGGGGTAGGGGATAAACTGAAAAGAGACGAAACAACAGCGACCATGTCGACCAGGAGCTTGTATCAGCATACAGTCGGCGACCATGTCGACCAGGAGCTTGCGGCAGCTTACAGTCAGCGACTGTGTCGACTAGGAGCTTGCGTCAGCTTACAGTCAGCGACCATGTCGACCAATGAGCTTGCGTCAGCTTACAGTCGGCGACCATGTCGACCAGGAGCTTACGTCAGCTTACAGTCTGCGACCGTGTCGACCAGGAGCTTGCGTCAGCTTACAGTCTGCGACCGTGTCGACCAGGAGCTTGAGTCAGCTTACAGTCGGCGACCATGTCGACCAGGAGCTTGCGTCAGCTTACAGTCGGCGACCATGTCGACCAGGAGCTTGCGTCAGCTTACAGTCAGCGACCATGTCGACCAGGAGCTTGCATCAGCTTACAGTCAGAGACCATGTCGACCAGGAGCTTGCGTCAGCTTACAGTCTGCGACCGTGTCGACCAGGAGCTTGCGTCAGCTTACAGTCTGCGACCGTGTCGACCAGGAGCTTGCGGCAGCTTACAGTCTGGACCGTGTCGACCAGGAGCTTGCGTCAGCTTACAGTCTGCGACCGTGTCGACCAGGAGCTTGCGTCAGCTTACAGTCTGCGACCGTGTCGACCAGGAGCTTGCGTCAGCTTACAGTCTGCGATCGTGTCGACCAGGAGCTTGCGTCAGCTTACAGTCTGCGATCGTGTCGACCAGGAGCTTGCGTCAGCTTACAGTCTGCGACCGTGTCGACCAGGAGCTTGCGTCAGCTTACAGTACAAACAAAATTGTTTTTAACATTTAAAAAAAAAGATTAAATTTAAAAAAAAGAAGATTTTGTATCAAAGATGAGTTAAAAAGCACAGAAAAGTAGAATAATTCAAAATGTTTTAAAATGCATTACGAAAAAAAGACTGTAGAGGTGTAGATGAGCAATTTATGAAGTAAAATTATTCGAATTGAATGTAGACGAAACTTAAATATATTTAATTTTTTTTAGTAATTAAAAAAAATATTTTCTATGCATAATGCATTTTAAGCAATTTTAAATTATGTTCTACGTTTTGGTGCGTTTGAACTCGTCTTTGATAGAGAGTCTTTTCTTTAAAACCGTTTGTTAATTGTATTTTTATTTTTTTTCCTACTTTTGAAAATTAAAATTGTAATCTTTAAGAAATCGAAAATAAAAGAGAGAGAGAGAGAGAGAGAGAACTAATCACATTATTCAAACAGCGAATGCTTATAGAGTCCCGGGTAAAGTGACTCTTTAACAAAGCATGAATTTTGTTTTAAAAAAGTAGATTTGAGCCCCACCCCCTACCCACTCTTCTCCCGCCGTTTACCCAAGGAAGCGGACGTGGTCAACCTCGAGGAATGTATCACGTCCATCGAATCAGCCATACCGGAGCTCGCTCCTACCTCTACCCAAACTTCTCTCACTGTTCACCAGGTGAGCCCTGCACGAGACGGACGATCAACTGAGCTACAGAGTGTCGTGTGTCAACCACAAAAATTACCCTCCACAAGTGGGAAATGCGAGTGGAGAGAAAGTCTTTTTTTTTTTTTTTTTTACAAAAGTAACAAAAAAAAAAACCTTTATTTAGGTAGTGTCCCACAAGTGGGAAATGCGAGTGGAGAGAAAGTCTTTTTTTTTTTTTTTTTACAAAAGTAACAAATAAAAACACCTTAATTTAGGTAGTGTCCCATAGGCAGCGATGGCGATAGTACGACAGATGGGAGCAATTAATTTGGCATGAGGTCGGATGCACAAGACTTTGTAATCAGTTAGGGTGAAAATGTTTCTATAAGAAACACAAAAGAAAAAGACAACACACACACACACAATGGGCCATCTGTTCATTGAACTAAGAAGGCTTTTTAAGTTCTGTGTGTTTTTGAACTGACCTGTTAAATAGTCGAGCCATTCTTCTCAAAACTAGTTGATTCTTTTGTGTAAAACCTACAACACTAAGCTGAAATACAAAAGGCGACTGGATGGATCGATTTTTTTCCCTCTGAGCATTTTTAAACCAGAGGGAAAACACGAGGATGAGGACAAATTCACCGTACCAAAATGTCATAACACCTAGCACTAGTACTATACCCAATGTCATACACGTAACACTAGTACTATACCCAAAGTCATACACGTAACATTAGTACTTTACCCAATGTCATACACGTAACACTAGTATTATACCCAATGTCATACACGTAACACTAGTACTATACCCAATGTCATACACGTAACACTAGTACTATACCCAATGTCATACATGTAACTATACCATGCATTGTAACAAAATATCATACATGTAACAATACTACTACACCACAATGTAATACATATAACTATACTACTGTAACAAATGTAATACATGAAACACTACTACAGTACACAATGTCATAATGTAACAAAACTACTGTACACAATGTAATACATGTAACAATACCAGGCTACAAATCTAATACATGTCATGCTACTAATGTACACAATGTAATACATGTCATGCTACTAATGTACACAATCTAATACATGTAATGCTACTAATGTACACAATGTAATACATGTAATGCTACTAATGTACACAATCTAATACATGTAATGCTACTAATGTACACAATCTAATACATGTCATGCTACTAATGTACACAATCTAATACATGTCATGCTACTAATGTACACAATCTAATACATGTCATGCTACTAATGTACACAATCTAATACATGTAATGCTACTAATGTACACAATCTAATACATGTCATGCTACTAATGTACACAATCTAATACATGTAATGCTACTAATGTACACAATCTAATACATGTCATGCTACTAATGTACAAGAAGGCGAGAGTCTTACATTCAGTTCTCACCCATTGATGAGTCAAGGGCGGCAATTGACTTGAGTCATGCCAGTCCAAACCAGGTAATCCCCGAATCTTATGTGCTGTGGACACCCCTACGCCAACACACACACACACCAACACACACACAAACACACACACCCCAACACACACCTCAACACATCCCCACGCCAAGACACACAAACCCCAACACACACACCCACACACACACACACACACACACACACACACCCACACACACACACATACACACCCCAACACACACACACACCCCAACACACACACACCATTACACAAACACCCCAACACACACGCCAACACACACACCCCAACACACACCCCAACACACACACACCCACCCCAACACATCCCCACGCCAACACACACACACCTCAACACACACACACCCCAACACACACACACACACACCCCAAAACACACCCCAACACACAAACAAATTAAATTTAAAATTCATTTGTGATTTGTAAGTCAAGAAAAGACGCATTTACATTTTAATTGAAAACCCAAAAATCCTGACACATACACTCAAGAAAAGACGCATTTACATTTTAATTGAAAACCCAAAAATCCTGACACATACACTCAAGAAAAGACGCATTTATATTTTAATTGAAAACCCAAAAATTCTGACACATACACTCAAGAAAAGACGCATTTACATTTTAATTGAAAACCCAAAAATCCTGACACATACACTCAAGAAAAGACGCATTTACATTTTAATTGAAAACCAAAAAATCCTGACACATACACTCAAGAAAAGACGCATTTACATCTTAATTGAAAACCCAAAAATCCTGACACATACACTCAAGAAAAGACGCATTTACATTGTAATTGAAAACCCAAAAATCCTGACACATACACTCAAGAAAAGACGCATTTACATTTTAATTGAAAACCCAAAAATCCTGACACATACACTCAAGAAAAGACGCATTTACATTTTAATTGAAAACCAAAAAAATCCTGACACATACACTCAAGAAAAGACGCATTTACATTTTAATTGAAAACCCAAAAATCCTGACACATACACTCAAGAAAAGACACCGTCTGAAATATATTCTAGCACCCCCCACCCCCCCCCCCCAAACATGCACAGAGTCCTACAGTCCACAGATTCCCCAGGTCCTAGACACTCCAATTAATGACATAAGAAGATTGTCCCAAAAAGTAAAAAGATCGAAAAGAAACCAGTTTTTTTATGAAATTATAGAAGAAAGAAACAGATCATTGAGAGAGAGAGAGACAGAGAGAGAGAGAGAGAGACAGCAAGAGAGAGAGGGAATGGGAGAGCAAGAAGAGACATTAATAGAGTAGAGAAGTCATGACCATCGATAGAGAGAGAGAGAGCAGGAGAGAGAGAGAGAGGGACTGTAGCGAAAACATTGAAGGGCGAAAAAGAAGAGAGAAGACAAAGGGATAAAGACAGGCTAGTAGAAAGTTGAGGGGTCCGTCAAGAGGATGAAGAAAGATAACGAATCAGGAATCGTAAGGGGAGGAGGAGAAAGAACACTCAGGAGAAAGGTATAAAGGGGAATCGGGAAAGATCCGACAGATAATCGAGAGAGGAAGAGAGAGAGAGAGGGAATAGAGAGAGAGAGAGAGAAAGAGAGAGGGGAGAGAGAAAGAGAGAGGGATAGAAAGAGATAGAGAGAGGGAAGAGAGTAAGAGAGAGAGAGAGAGAGTGAGGGGGAGAAGAGAGAGAGGGAGAAGAGAGAGAGGCTATCTAAGAGAATTCCCGCGAAGACATGTCAGATATCTCAGCTCAGAGTTGATCAAGAAGAGAGAACACAAGAGCAGAAGCTTCATTTCCTGGCTGTCTGGATCAATCGACTCGGTCCCTTTCTTTCTACCTAACAATGATCTCTCTTTGAGGAGCGTCGCTCATTAGGAGTGCACCTCAAGGGACGGGGAGACCGAGGATTGAAAGAGTGGTGTGTGAGTGTGTGGGGGGGGGGTTTAGAGAGGAGGGGCTATTGAGATGAGAGGTTGGGGCACAGACTCGTCTCAAGAATCTCAAATTCTCTGAGTTTAACTTTTCATACGTTTTTTAATAATTCAGAAAAAGAGAGAGAGATAGAAAGAAAAAAAAAAGGGGGGAGGGGGGCGTTGTTGGGCGGAAGGAAAAAATAATGCCGGATGGTAGTGTTAGCGGAGAGCCTCGTGGTCCATTGTAACATTGTTTTGTACCTCCATGGACACCTTTTAATGTTATTAAAGATTTTTTAAACAAAATGAAATTATTTACATCAAATCCTTTATTCCAATTGTTTATAGCCCCCAAGTAAAATATGTTTGGATTCTTGGGGAACTTATGGCCCACTTTGAGAGCCACTAGTGTTAAGTGCGATTGTTGTGAGTGTGAGTCTTGACTGGGATAGTAGATAACGAGGGTACAGAAGACCAAGCTAAGTGTTCACTTTGTTAAAGCCATGCTCAGGCCAGATGAGACAGCCGTGTCATTGAAGTGTGTTCAACGCAGCCGTGTAAACCAAGTGTTTATTACATCACAGCAGTGTCATTTAAGTGTTAACAACACAGCCATGTCAATTTCAGTGTTTACGACTTGATTAGAACAATGATTTAACAAATCGCGTGAATGATTGAAGATGACTTTCTCAAGACAATGAAAATGAACTGTTCGACTGACTGCACACGACTTTCCACACAAAAAAAAATTCAAAATTAAACTTTGACTTAGTGGAATATTTCAAAATAGGATTATTTTTAAACTCTCAGACTGAAGTATAAAGTTAACTAAAAGAAATAGAAAAAATGCCAAAACAATTTTTTTTTAATAAAATAAAAATATAAAAAGAAATTTTTAAAAAATGTATACTATTCATAAAATGTTAAACGTTTGGTCGGCATTTTGAATATCAAATTCCTCTCACTTTTAAAAGGAAGGTTGCACACCAAGAACTCTGGTTGTTGTGGGTTGGACACCAAGAACTCTTGTTGTTGTGGGTTGCACACCTAGAACTCTTGTTGTTGTGGGATGGACACCAAAAACTCTTGTTGTTGTGGGTTGGACACCTAGAACTCTTCTTGTTGTGGGTTGGACACCTAGAACTCTTGTTGTTGTGGGTTGGACACCAAGAACTCTTGTTGTTGTGGGTTGGACACCAAGAAATCTTGTTGTTGTGGGTTGGACACCAAGAACTCTTGTTGTTGTGGGTTGGACACCAAGAACTCTTGTTGTTGTGGGTGCTAGTTTCTTGTTACGAAAGAATGGCATGTGGATGGTGTTAACTTGTGTACTATTTACAGCCGATTTATTTTGATAAAATTTCGTGCTATATATTTCGGTTTTTTAATTTTGGTATTCTGACTTTAGTTAAAATATATCTCTATTGGTGTCTTAATTTGCTGTCCGTGATATATTATGTTCGCGCCTGACTTTGGATTCTATTGTCATTCTCTGGACAGCAGGACTTTCTAATCTAATCTGTACAAAAACATCCAGAATTGTATTTCATAATGGCGTCTGATATCGGGGGTGGGGGGAAACACATCATTTTGCACACACATACGTGCGCAGAATTATTTTTCTTTAAATTTGACACATTACTTAAATAAATCTTAATCATACTCAAATTTCACTTTAAGACATATCTTAAATAAATAAGTCATTTTTTTTTTAGTTCTCTAATTTCATTTTGAACAAAACCGACCACTCAAAACAAAGTTTTTTCCCATATAAATCCTTGAATGTCTTTTTTTTATGTTTGCTTTTATGCAATGGTGCGTGATTTATCATCTATTGAGAAATGGTTATGGGCACGAGTAAATTTCTGGCGAGAACACATTTCATTTTCCCGTCATTTTCCCCTTCAATAATACAATTTTATTTTTACTGCATACCCAAATACGACAAAAATACAAAGCCCATAGAAACAGCGAAACAATTAATCTCTCCCACCCACCTCCCCAGGGAAAACAGTAAAAACTGATTTTTGGGAGTGTGGCTGAAAATTTGATCGAATGTATTGTAATCGGCAACGAGTCTATATGCCAAGTTTCAGCCTAATGGGGTGACAGGAAGTGGGTCGGTTAGCCTTCCAAAGATTTTTGACCCACGCCCAGAATTGCACAAACACAGGCGAAGTTGAACGATAAATTTTAAAAAAAAAATAATGTTAAAAGTCTTCGTTATTTTTGAAGAATGTGTGAGACAAAGTTAAACAATGGTTAGGAGTTGCAGGACATAAAAGGGATTGGGGAAACACTGCCATAATCTGGTTACATTCTAGTGTGCACGCGTCCCTGGAAAACACTTGGAAATCAAGTACAAAGAAAAGGAAGAAGCATGGATGAAACACTAAGAAACGAGTTACAAATGTACGGATACAAGATCTATAACAGAGATCACATTCTAATAATTTAAAAAATATATAATTTTAATCGGGCAGTACGTGAACAAAAAAAAGAGAGGGAGTGACAGAACGGAGAAGAGAGTGACAGAAATGAGAAGGCAGTGAGTGACAGAAATGAGAAGGCAGTGAGTGACAGAAATGAGAAGGCAGTGAGTGACAGAAATTTGGACAGTGAATGACAGGGAATGACAGAAAGGAAAAGAGAGTGACAGAAATGAGAAGGCAGTGAGTGACATAAATGAAGACATGGAGTGACAGAAATGAATATTTGACCGAAGTTCTGAACTTATCTACGACACTGACGCACATAAGCTTTCGGTCTAAGACGCGGACGCACAAAAAGCGTATGGTCTAGGACGCTGACGCACACAAGCTTACGTTCTAAGACGCTGACGCACACAAGCTTACGGTCTAAGACACTGAGGTACATAAGCTTACGGTCTCAACACGGCCACTCGCAACCAGGCAGGGATAAGTTGTCTAAATCTGCGGATTAACTTTGCAAGAATCAGGTCAACTATTTCTATCAATGTTGGGAGTGTTGTTTTGGAGAGGAAAAAGGGGGGGGGTCGTTAAGAGAGGATTACTGCCACCCCTTACGTGCTTACGATTACAGAAAAGACCGACAGGAAAAGCATTCTACAAAAACTAAACTACGAATGATTTAATTATTGGACTTGGTTATTTCGTATTCTCAGATTGAAACTGCTTTACATCTCCGCCCGCAGTGTGCACACGTTGGCTGTCGACTGTCCCTAAAAAAAATGTATTGTTTGAAGCGGCTGCTGCAAAACGTGGATATATGAACACGGTCCATTTGCTTTACGGGCCATTTGCTTTACGGGCCGTTTGCTTTACGGGCCGTTTGCTTTACTCTATGTAGGTGACATACTGCTCCCACTCTATGTAGGTGACATACTGCTCCCACTCTATGTAGGTGACATACTGCTCCCACTCTATGTAGGTGACATACTGCTCCCACTCTATGTAGGTGACATACTGCTCCCGCTCTCCGTAGGTGACATACTGCTCCCACTCTATGTAGGTGACATACTGCTCCCACTCTATGTAGGTGGCATACTGCTCCCGCTCTCCGTAGCTGACATACTGCTCCCACTCTATGTAGGTGACATACTGCTCCCACTCTATGTAGCTGACATACTGCTCCCACTCTATGTAGGTGACATACTGCTCCCACTCTATGTAGGTGACATACTGCTCCCACTCTCCGTATACTAATTGCCGCCAAGGCGTTTGAAGCTTTGAGCGTTGATCAGTACTGATCAACTACTTAAACACAAGTCAATATCTTTAGTAATCCTTCTGAGCTCAAAACATTAAAAAAAAAAAAAAAAGGCCTATACAGAAATCTGTCTCTTTGGCCAATCCCACTCTCCGTATACTAATTGCCGCCAAGGCGTTTGAAGCTTTGAGCGTTTATCAGTACTGAACAACTACTTAAACACAAGTCAATATCTTTAGTAATCCTTCTGAGCTCAAATCATTAAAAAAAAAAAAAAAAAGGCCTATACAGAAATCTGTCTCTTTGGCCAAGTAAGACGTTTCTTATCACGTGCAATGGTTTAAGAGCTACTGAATATTTTATGGAAGGTTGCATCGGCCTGAGGGGGCGAATTAGAGCTTAAACCAAATACACTTTTAATCTAAAATGATGCATCAACTTTACAGCCTTTGGGGTTTCTCGACGTACCGTGTGGCTTAACGTAGTGTGTGGCTTAACGTACTGTGTGGCTTAACGTACTCTGTAGCTCAACTTACTGAGCCATACAATTCTATAGATGACAGTAGAGACCGACGGGAAGTGATTTTCTGATCTCGGTCGAAACCGAAACTAGGCCTAAAGTTAAAAGTGACCTAAAGTTAAAAATGACTTTCGGCCGAAACCGAAGCTGAAACCAAAGCTTAACGAGACTTTCACCCGAAACCGAAGCTGAAATATTTAGCTTTTTTGAAATTCGTTCACGCCTACATTCTGCATACATCGAAAATGATTGGGGGGGGGGGGGGGAGTATCAATATTTACATTCTTTTTATAAAAATGAGATGATGGTGAATATTAATAAATACACATGTCTAATGAATACTTTGGCTTTGCCATTTTAATTTAAACGTAATTAAAATTTCTTAAAATGTTTTGTTTTTTTTTAAAGTCGTATGGTAGGGTATAATTTGTATATAATAATGGGATGGTGATGGGACTGGGATATGATGGCATTCTAATGATTATGCTATTGTGATGGTGATGGTACTGGGGTGTGATGGCATTGTAATGATTATGCTATTGTGATGGTGATGGTACTGGGGTGTGATGGCATTGTAAAGATTATGCTATTGTGATGGTGATGGCTTTATGGCAGCTTCAACTGCACATGATCAATCGACACATCTGCACCATCGATAAATGACGTCACTTCATCAGCTGCGGCACATCGCAGTAACGGCGTTGTGGATGCTACAGATCATGACACTCAAGTCAAATGCAAAAACGAATGGGGTTGTTTTTGTTGTTGTTTTGTGGAGCATTTCAAGTGAATTCAGGGGCGGTGTTATTTCCCCAAAAACGTGACTTATCGGAAATTCACCCGACTGCGTGGCGCCGCTCTGAATGATGCCCCAGCATCGGACATGAATGGGGGACAAATTGCTTCAATGAAGTTGGCATAAAGCCCAAGTCTTGGTATGTTATCCCCATTTATGTTATCCCCATATATGTTATCCCCATATTTAACAAATTCATATTTGATTCATTTTTACTAACAGCTTGAGACTTATCTTTGTTCAACTATAACGTGACATTGTATCCATATTCCCATACACTTGATTTGGTTATACACATTTAAGCAACAAGCTCCCCCCAATAGGCCTTGATTTAAGTGATCTGACCTAAACTATTAAAGCAGGCCTGCACAACATACGACCCGCTGGGCCGCATGTGGCCCGCCAGCACCCACTTAATGACCCGCGAAGTAACGAAATATTCTTAATTACTATTAATATCCTTAATAGTCCCCCCCCGCCACGTCCTATTATATTTCGGCCCGCACAAGTTTTTTTCCAAAACGTATTACGGCCCGCAAAAGTTTTTCCTGAAATATGATGGCCCGCCTTACATTTTGAGTTGTGCGGGCCTGTATTAAAGGGATCAGACCGGAGCATTGCAGAGGTTTTTGTAGTGAGGCATGAGCGCAATTGAACGGAGGAAACATTTTTTTTTTAAAAACTCAACAGCAGAAAATGGTGTTTATTAAACCGACGGCTAAATGTTCTAGAAAGCCCACCAAGACACCAAGGCGGCTAAATGCTCTAGAGGGCCCACCAAGACACCACGGCGGCTAAATGTTCTAGAAGGCCCACAAAGACACCACGGCGGCTAAATGTTCTAGAAGGCCCACCAAGACACCACGGCGGCTAAATGTTCTAGAAGGCCCACCAAGACACCACGGCGGCTAAATGTTCTAGAAGGCCCACCAAGACACCACGGCAAGGGGGGACAATCTGATCCATTCATTTTCAGGCAGAATTTCCAACCTTGCTTGAACCTCTCTGGCCAGCGAAATGTGCAATTTCCATGGCTGGTTATATTCGCGTCCCAGGAGAAATGGACTGGTAATTGTATGCTTATGGCTCTTATCTTAGGATAGGGGCATGGGGAAGGGTGCACAATATGCAGTAAAAGTATCCAATGCCACGATCCTGAATCAATAATAAACTGGCCGTCAAGAAATGGTTATTTAATGAGAGGTGTCAAACTGAGATTTTTAATTTTTTTATTTTTTTTGGGAGGTGGGAGTGTTTTAATAAACTTTTCCTAAAAGTTGAGAAGCACTGATCTTTCAAGTATCAAGTATATGACATGAACAGGAATCTATATACCCCACCCATACTCTCCACGCCAGCTTACTACTCACATAAACAATGGACGTCCCACACATCAACAATGGACGTCCCACACATCAACAATGGACGTCCCACACAACAATGGACGTTCCACACATCAATGGACGTCCCACACAACAATGGACGTTCCACACATCAATGGACGTTCCACACATCAATGGACGTCCCACACATCAACAATGGACGTCCCACACATCAACAATGGACGTCCCACACAACAATGGACGTCCCACACAACAATGGACGTTCCACACATCAACTTACCTGCTCGACGACAAAAATCCTAAAGTGGATCTGTTGCCTCTTGAGCGTGGGCAGCAGGTAGTGGAGGAGCACCTTCAGGTGGTTCCAACGGTCCCGGTACGGAATTATAATGGCAACCCGGTGCCGGGATATACACGACGACGGCCTCCACTCCCCGCCCGGGAGGACGTCGCTGTGCTCCTTGACGCTGGCCTCAAAGTCCACTGATATGTTCAAATTGACGTCTGTTGTATTTCCAACTGTGGAGGAGGTAAAGGGTCATTGAATGATCATTGTATAAAGTGGCATGAGGGATGTACTCCCAACTGTGGAGGAGGAGGTATACATGCATGGAATGATTTCTGAAAGAAAAAAAAAATTAAAAAGATCTTATGAGTTCTGGATTACCAACTGGGTTGAGGTAAAGAGTGATGGAATGATTCTGGTAGAGGATTACGTCACAGGTGATAGCTTCTTGCGTCTCACTTCCCTCCTAGGCTATTTATATTACTATTTGACTTTTTTGTGTCTGTGTTGCGACAAAGATCCGTAGACCATCTGCCCAAAAAGACATGTCCACCAAGCTCACTTCCCAGTGCAGAACTAAGAGATGGACAGACAATACAGAACTAAGAGATGGACAGACAATACAGCACTAAGAGATGGACAGACAATACAGAACTAAGAGATGGACAGACAATACAGCACCAAGAGATGGACAGACAATACAGCACCAAGTGATGGACATGCAATACAGCACCAAGAGATGGACAGACAATACAGCACCAAGAGATGGACAGACAATACAGCACCAAGAGATGGACAGACAATATTATAAAGGAAACGAAACCAGGAAGACCCTGAAGACCCCTCCAGCAGAATAAAAGAAAAAGTCACAAGTAGAAACTCCATGACTGGCTTCCTCCTGGGAGAGTCCAGGATAGAATAACCCAAGTAGGCGTTACGAGACAACAACGACTCCACCCATTGTTTGATCTTTATGAATACTGTGAATCATTCTTTCAAGTGTAGGCGTTACGAGACAACAACGACTCCACCCATTGTTTGATCTTTATGAATACTGTGAATCATTCTTTCAAGTGTAGGCGTTACGAGACAACAACGACTCCACCCATTGTTTGATCTTTATGAATACTGTGAATCATTCTTTCAAGTGTAGGCGTTACGAGACAACAACGACTCCACCCATTGTTTGATCTTTATGAATACTGTGAATCATTCTTTCAAGTGTAGGCGTTACGAGACAACAACGACTCCACCCATTGTTTGATCTTTATGAATACTGTGAATCATTCTTTCAAGTGTAGGCGTTACGAGACAACAACGACTCCACCCATTGTTNAGGGGGTTTTACAAACAACAAACAACCTCAACACCAATTAGATTTAAAAAAGCGCAAAGGACATCGCGGTCAGTAGCGTCACACGGTGAATCCAATAAGCGAGTTACTGTTTCCTCGCGAAATGACTTATCAACCGAAATCTATCGCTTTCACTGAGCGACTGCCGGCATGTCATCAATTAGGCAAAGTGAGATGACGCAGACGAGCCGCCGGGTCGATTCTTTACGGACTTACTCCCGGGATCGGCACTGACGAGCCACGGATTCGATTTCTGAGATTGATGGATGTATCGCGTTTTTTTTTTTGTTTTTGCCAAAGCGAGGCGCAATCTAAGAGGCGCACATTGTTGTTTTGGGGGTAAAAAGGGGGGGGGCGGCTTTGGGGAGGGGATCATATAAGGGCGGGTGAGTATCGATTCTTGACCACAGCTAAGCCCCCGTGGTGGACAGCGACAATATTCACGGCATCAAAAAGTCGTGAGTCGGAAGAAATGCAATATGAGGTGTAGGGGAGGGGATGATAAGAGAGGGGCGTGGGAAATAGAAGAGGGGCAGGGGTGATAGAAGAGGGGCAGGGGTGATTGAAGAGGGGAGGGGGTCGATCGTGTGCGGAGGGTGTCGATGGTGTGGGGAGGGGGTCGATCATGTGCGGAGGGTGTCGATGGTGTGGGGAGGGGATCAATGGTGTGGGGAGGGTGTCGATGGTGTGGGGAGGGTGTCGATGGTGTGGGGAGGGGGTCAATGGTGTGGGGAGGGGTCATACATACACACATTTACATACACACATTTACATACACACATATACACAAAATGTTTAATTCATCACGTGACTTATCATATCAACAAAGCTTAAGCCACGAGCATACAGTTTTTATTTTCATTGTGATATTTAAAGTTTTTTTGTTGTTTTTTTAGCCTAGAGGAGATCATGTTCCAATGTGAAATTCTACTCAATACCAAACGGAATTGCAGCGGGAAATGGGATTATTTCTCTTCCGCTCCACTGCTCTGGTCTGACTCGCACCGCAAAGAAACATCAATCGCACGCGATATGGTCATCTTCCGATAGTGTCCAGCTAAAACCGTCCTCCTCCTCCTCTCCCCTCCCCCCACCCCGCTCCTAAAGCTACAACCCACTTTAATATTTTTTTTTTTAATATTTTTTTTTTTCACATTCATCATGGCGGCGTCTTGCGAAGACTTACCCTTTTAAACGACAANATGGGATTATTTCTCTTCCGCTCCACTGCTCTGGTCTGACTCGCACCGCAAAGAAACATCAATCGCACGCGATATGGTCATCTTCCGATAGTGTCCAGCTAAAACCGTCCTCCTCCTCCTCCCCCCCCCCCCCCCCCCGCTCCTAAAGCTACAACCCACTTTAATATTTTTTTTTTTAATATTTTTTTTTTTCACATTCATCATGGCGGCGTCTTGCGAAGACTTACCCTTTTAAACGACAAGGAAGAAATGGGTCATGTTGGATACATCGCCTATGAGCTGGCCATCGCCGGCTTCTGGACCCGAAGGTCAGCTTAAAGGTGAAGGCTGTCAGACATCAAATGATGGGCCGAGAGCTCCAGGAAAGGCGGTTTGCAGACGACACAGACACAGACGCAGACAAGCGGTTTGGAGAGTTTGAGACGGTGTATCAAGAATCGGTGTCTAGAGAATTTGAGATGGTGTCTAGAGAATTTTAGATGGTGTCTAGAGAATTCGAGATGCTGTCTAGAGACTTTGAGACGATGTTTAGAGAAATTAATACCGTTTCTAGAGAATTTGAGATAGTATCTAAAGAATCTGAGATGATGTCTTGAGAAATCAATATGGTTTCTATAGAATTTGAGATGGTGTCTAATATGATACGGTTTCTTTAGAATTTGAGACGGTGTCTAATTTGAAACGGTGTCTAATTTGATATTGTGTCTAATTTGAAACGGTGTCTAACTTGATACGGTGTCTATAGAGTTTGAGATGGTGACTGGGTGAGCCTAATTGGTCCAACGGGAAACCATATAAAAGGCACATATTGTTATTGCATTCACAGTCCGTTAATGTGGAATGGTTTTTGAAAAGCTTTTTGATTGGCTTCTCCGATTAATTGCATTGAATCCTCTTGTAGGGTGTGTGTGTGTATATATATATTTAAAAACTATTTAGGAAAGCGAAACCACAGACACGCCATACTGTCATTTTTTATATAATCTCAAAATACCAAATAAAGCTCAAAACAATTTAAACATTACCTACCAAAAATATAATTTCAGCTTACTTAAAAATGTAGATAATTTCATATCACCAACGTTACTAGATATTACTGAATACCGAACATCAAGAAATATATGATCATGACATCATCGACAGTATTAGATGCTGCTTATTTTACAAACACCATCAAATATTGTTAGGTTTCTACCAAAGATCACCGACAGCAACAGATATAAGTCAGTATTTTGCAAACAATATCAGGCACTTTATCTTTGATACCATCAGATATAAGTCAGTATTTTGCAAACAATATCAGGCACTTTATCTTTGATACCATCAGATATAAGTCAGCATTTTGCAAACAATATCAGGCACTTTATCTTTGATACCATCAGATATAAGTCAGCATTTTGCAAACAATATCAGGTACTTTATCTTTGATACCATCAGATATAAGTCAGCATTTTGCAAACAATATCAGGTACTTTATCTTTGATACCATCAGATATTGTTTCTAGCACCCGTCCGCCACAATGTAACGATGGTGCAGACGCCACAATGTGACGCTGGTGTAGACGCCACAATGTGACGCTGGTGTAGACGCCACAATGTGACGATGGTGTAGACGCCACAATGTGACGATGGTGTAGACGCCACAATGTGACGCTGGTGCAGACGCCACAATGTGACGCTGGTGTAGACGCCACAATGTGACGCTGGTGCAGACGCCACAATGTGACGCTGGTGTAGACGCCACAATGAGACGCTGGTGTAGACGCCACAATGTGACGATGGTGCAGACGCCACAATGTGACGATGGTGCAGACGCCACAATGTGACGCTGGTGCAGACGCCACAATGTGACGCTGGTGTAGACGCCACAATGTGACGCTGGTGCAGACGCCACAATGTGACGCTGGTGTAGACGCCACAATGTGACGCTGGTGTAGACGCCACAATGTGACGATGGTGTAGACGCCACAATGTGACGCTGGTGTAGACTTCGCATGGACGAAATCACAAGCACTAGGATGTATTCTTTGTGAGGATATGTTCGTTTCCCTAGGCAGCGACTCACCTTACTACACGCATCTCGATAACCCAAGGGAACAACATGTGCACACTGTGAGCCTCCAGTGCATGCCGCCTGTGGGACTCCAGTGCATGCCGCCTGTGGGACTACAGTGCATGCAGCCTGTGGGACTCCAAAGCATGCCGCCTGTGGGACTCCAGTGCATGCCGCCTGTGGGACTCCAGTGCATGCCACCTGTGGGACTCCAGTGCATGCCGCCTGTGGGACTCCAGTGCATGCCGCCTGTGGTTGTGGGCCTGCAGTGCCTGGCGCCTGTGGGCCTCCAGTGCATGCCGCCTGTGGGACTGCAGTGCATGCAGCCTGTGGGCCTCCAGTGCATGCCGCCTGTGGGACTACAGTGCATGCCGCCTGTGGGACTCCAGTGCATGCCGCCTGTGGGACTACAGTGCATGCAGCCTGTGGGACTCCAGTGCATGCAGCCTGTGGGACTCCAAAGCATGCCGCCTGTGGGACTCCAGTGCATGCCGCCTGTGGGACTCCAGTACATGCCGCCTGTGGGACTACAGTGCATGCAGCCTGTGGGACTCCAGTCTCCGTGTCAATCAGAGCTTTCATCCTATTCGATGAAAAATGCCATCCCATCCACCGGGTGTTTTTTGCTTGTCTAGGCTTTAGCAGGGAATTGAACGCCAATCGACAAGCTTGGGACTGACTCAGTTCAGACCGCTGGGCCACTTAAGCATCCAAGCCATCCGATAGTATACCACATCAACCGAACAGCCACAAACCATCTGACCGACCACCAACAACTTAGCCTTGCAGCGTTATGGGATAGACATTCGACACCATCAGATATCATCTAAAGAAACACCAGGGTGGTTATCTCACACTATTGATAGGACACCCACCCAATCCATAGTCCCCCCCTCCCCCCCCCCCCCCCGGTCGTGATGATCCCCCTTTTTTTCCCTCACTTGGAAAGTCCCGAAACACGTCTCGACTATTTTATGGCATACCGCCTTCCGTTCTCCTTTAATCATTTCTCCCTCTCGAACCGTGTTGCTGTCATATGACCGGGGTGGTGGTGGGGGTGGAGAATGCTGTGGGGGAGTGGGGTGTATTAAAGTGGGATGGGGAGGATCGTGTCGTTGGTGAGTATTCTGGATAAAAGATGACCAACGGTTTGGAGGCTGGGAAGACGTGAAGCTCAGCGGTCATGTCATTATCTGGGCAGTGGCCCCGGGGAGGGGGAGGGGATGGGATGAGAATCGAATGTTGTCAAAAGATTCGAAGGTCGGCAAGAGAATCGAAGGTTGGCAAGATAATTGATGGTTGGCAAGAGAATCGAAGGATGACAAGAGAATCGAAGGTTGGAAAGTTAATTAATGGCTGGCATGAGAATCGAAGGTTGGCAAGAGAGTTGGAGAATGACAAGACAGTCGTAGGTTGGCAAGATAATGGATGGTTGGCAAGAGAATCGAACGTTGACAAGACAGTCGGAGGTTGACAAGACAGTCGGAGGTTGGCAAGAGACTCGAAGGTTGACAAGGCATGAAGCCTGTAATATGGTTCACTTTGCAGCGTCCGGCAGACCAAGAGCCGCCGTGAAAACGACAAAGCGCTTTTCATCTCCCCACCCAACTCCCTGCCCCACCAAACTCCCTACCCCACCCAACTCCCTGGCCCCCCAGACCCCCCCACCCCCGTTACTGATTAGCACTCGTCTGCGGGGGAAACGTTAACTGCTTGCACGTGCTTTGTAGGGTTATCGAAAATTGGTATGTCTAGGGCCAGACAGCCCTGCCCTTAGACTGATATGACATCTGGTATGGCCACTGGGAGCCCAAAGCCGATGAGGTCCCACTTTTTAAAAAAAATCTAAATCGCATTTTTGCAAATACATTCCGCCTCTGGATATATATCGAAAAACGTAGCATTGATTACGTCATACTTCGCTTACGTAATGCACGACTAATCAAAGACTGACCACACATGACAAGTGAGTCTGCTTATGATGCCAGGTTAAGACAGAAAGTTTTTGGCGCCGCTTCCATTTGAGTTAAACAAAACACTGAAATAGAGGGTTTTCTTTAAAAAATGATTTTACGATTGTTTTTATTATTATTATTTTATTATTTTTTTTTTTTTTTTTTTTGGGGGGGGGGGGCCTGAGGGTGTGGTTGAGGCTGACAATGTTATAGAATGTGTTGTCATTGACAAGTTTCAACTCGACAGGATGATGGGAAGTGGGTCAATTAATCCTCCGAAGATTTTGCAAGAAAGTAACACACGAAGAAAAGATAAGTTAAATATAATAATAATGGGGGGGGGG
>CAXITT010000301.1:404736-435833 GCA_964033795.1 Lymnaea stagnalis | reverse complement strand
TTGCCACCCTGCTCCCCCCCCCCCCCACAACCCCATCCCCCTCCCCCCCCATCCCCCCGCGCTTGTTTGGGTATGATTTTGTCTCTGTAGTTTTGCTGTCGAAGGCTTCTTGGGCTAAACGTTAACTTTTTGGCGTTGTCCTTCTTCAGGTTTTCCTTACACCCTGTGCATTTTTCTTATTGCTTTAACCCGAATGCAAACCTCCTTTTAGCAGACCTCCTTATAGCAGTCCTCCTTGTAGCAGTCCTTGTAGCAGTCGTCATTGTAGCAGTCGTCATTGTTGCTAGCAGTCGTCATTGTAGCAGTCGTCATTGTAGCAGTCGTCATTGTAGCAGTCGTCATTGTAGCAGTCGTCATTGTATTTCTCTTGAGTTGAATTAAGTAGGGAGTAAATCGATGACCACTTTATAATCTCGTCTGCTTACTTCATAGAGAGAGGGGGGGGGATTTATTTGCCCTTTCAGCAGCAATTAACAAATATTATAACTGTGCATTAAAAGATAAATATCTTCAAGCTTTATCATAAGATTTAACCCTAACTTTATAATAAGTCAATCACATCCAACCTATCAAGATAACAATAATAACGTTTTAAAAAATGAGACATTTACAGTTAAAATTATACAACAAGATATATCTATGGGGGTGCCCCCACCCCCCCCCCCCTAAAAAATGTAATAAAATATTCCTTTCTCGTGACGTCAGCAAAACACACGATCAACCCAGTGAAATTAAAAAACACACATTTAAAAAATGAAACATTTACAGTTAAAATTATACAACAAGATATATCTATGGGGGTGCCCCCCCCCCCCCCCCCTAAAAAATGTAATAAAATATTCCTTTCTCGTGACGTCAGCAAAACACACGATCAACCCAGTGAAATTAAAAAACACACACACAGAAACAAATAGTTGACAAATGTCACAACATCATCCCACAACATCATCCCACAACATCATCCCACAACATCATCCCACAACATCATCCCACAACATCATCCCACAACATCATCCCACAACATCATCCCACAACATCATCCCACATCATCATCCCACAGAGGATAAATCTTACCTAGAGAACTGGGCTCTTTGGGGCATATATCTAGACGGGCCGGATTCGAACTTTTGAGCGCCTCCTCGTCGACGAACAGCTCCGTGCCGTCCTTGAACTGCTGCTTCACCTTGTAATAATTGTCTTCGTACTCCCTGGAGACGTTCACGTTGTCGCGGGCGAGAAGGGATTTCATAGCGTCCTCTTCCGCCTTGTCGAGCTCCTTGAAATGTTTCAGCGGCCTCGACTTGCGCTCCCTCACGATCCCGTCGTGCGCCATTTCCTGATCCGTGTTCGCCGTCGAGCGCTCGAAGGCGAAAGGAATTCCTTGTTTGTAAGGCACTGGCGAAGCTGTGTGGTTTGACACTTGCTGACCAGTCCAAGAACCGTTGGTCTTGAAGAGCACCACCCTGCCCTGATCCGCTCTGTGGATCAGCTTCTCCACCCTGCGCGCATACAGCTCCGTCTGGAGCTTGGCGTTGGCCTCCTCCGGGGTCATCGAGCTCTCGCGCATCAATTTGGCCAGGGCCTTCTCCAGCTCTCGCACTTCCTGTTGCGCGCGCACCCTGTTCCGAACGCGCGAAGAGGCTCCCGGGGGCATGGCCCGTTGGCTAGAGGAGGGCGCCTTTTTGGTGCCCGAGTTGAGCACGTCCGCGGCCGTCTCCCTGCCCACCATTGTACGCGCGGGCTCAGAGTTCTTGGCCCTGTGGCTGAAGACGAGGATCTGCGCGATGGAGATGAAGACGAGAAGAAAGCAGCCGACGAACACGCAGATTTCGGTAAGCGACCGGTTTCTCTTTACTCTCATGGTCGTCAGAGGAGACGCGCCATTGAAAACAGGGGGGTGGATGAGTGAGTGGGTGTTCCCACTGCAGGTCCGAGTCAGTTCGATTTATGCATCGCTCACAGAAAGTGATCCCTAAAACAGCAATCTCTCACGTAGGCATCTGACACACCAACGTTCATTGCTCGTTTCGCGAGCCGACTCATCCCGGGCTGGATCATCAGAAACATATTGAGTTACCGCGCTGAGCAGTCTTCCAAACATCTGATTTGGTCACTTTATCTACGCACTTTGATATTAGGTTTTGTATTTTATTGTAGTCACTATTACACAGGTTTGGGCTGTGAATGCAAAATAAAATAAAAATATTCTAGATCGCTAACAACGCAACTGATTCAATTCAACTAAATTCTTCCACGAATTCACGAAACAAGTTTATATTTATTTATGCACATTTCCAGAGTAGTTTTTGACATCATTATTTCTACTAATCGTTTCAACTACGCCATTGTCTCATAAGACCACTTCTACGGTCTGGATAGGTTCGCCGCGCCCGACAAGGGGGCCATTTCTTATCACACGAATTGCACCCTAGTTTGATGTGGAGACTAAAACACGTAAACCGATCAAAATCCAACAACCAACACCGCCCCCCCCCCTCCCGCCTACCCCACTCCCTAACTCTCATTTTAATTTGTTTTGTTTAAAACCCTCTCGAAACCCGGATCTCACCGTGGGCTAAAAGGCAAGGCTGTTGTCTTCGATTGACCTATTCGCTATTAAAATTCCGGTGGCAACAGATTTAAAAAAAAAATATTTTTTTGTTCTTCAAAAAAGGGTTTCGGGATTGGGGGGTGTGGGAGGGGAATGGGGGGAGGGGGGAATGGGTGGGTGGGGGATGGTCTCGCAAATTGTCAAGAAACAAAGTAAATACCGCATTCTTTTCACTTCGTTACACAATTAACATAAATCACTTGATACTTTTAGACATTGACTACAGAGGATTTACCCGGTTTTAAAAGTCGCGTCTTATTTATGTAAGTATAAGTTAGATCAACGGGCATCCATCATATGAATGTCCTCACCATGGGGGCACAGATATACATGGCTTTCAGATGAGCCAGATGTGGCGAGACGCCATCACAGTGTTGGGGTGGGGGGGGGCCCGCAGATATACATGGCTTTCAGATGAGCCAGATGTGGCGAGACGCCATCACAGTGTTGGGGTGGGGGGGGAGGGCGCATATATATACAAGGCTTTAAATTTCAGGGTTTTGAGCTACCAATGATATCAGTTGAACACGACTTTTTGGCTGAATGTGTATTTAGCTGAACGTAGCCTTCAGCCCAATATTAGTGAGACGCAAAAAAATGCACGGCACATGCCTTGACCAGCAGAACAACACACACAAAAATGCACGGCACATGCCTTGACCAGCAGAACAACACACACAAAAATGCACGGCACATGCCTTGACCAGCAGAACAACACACACACAAATGCACGGCACATGCCTTGACCAGCAGAACAACACACACAAAAATGCACGGCACATGCCTTGACCAGCAGAACAACACACACAAAAATGCACGGCACATGCCTTGACCAGCAGAACAACACACACAAAAATGCACGGCACATGCCTTGACCAGCAGAACAACACACACACAAATGCACGGCACATGCCTTGACCAGCAGAACAACACACACAAAAATGCACGGCACATGCCTTGACCAGCAGAACAACACACACAAAAATGCACGGCACATGCCTTGACCAGCAGAACAACACACACACAAATGCACGGCACATGCCTTGACCAGCAGAACAACACACACAAAAATGCACGGCACATGCCTTGACCAGCAGAACAACACACACAAAAATGCACGGCACATGCCTTGACCAGCAGAACAACACACACACAAATGCACGGCACATGCCTTGACCAGCAGAACAACACACACAAAAATGCACGGCACATGCCTTGACCAGCAGAACAACACACACAAAAATGCACGGCACATGCCTTGACCAGCAGAACAACACACACAAAAATGCACGGCACATGCCTTCCAGCAGAACAACACACACAAAAATGCACGGCACATGCCTTGACCAGCAGAACAACACACACAAAAATGCACGGCACATGCCTTGACCAGCAGAACAACACACACAAAAATGCACGGCACATGCCTTGACCAGCAGAACAACACACACAAAAATGCACGGCACATGCCTTCACCAGCAGAACAACACACACAAAAATGCACGGCACATGCCTTGACCAGCAGAACAACACACACAAAAATTCATATACGTATCAATTTACATTTATTATTTATATATTGTTCACTCCTTCTTGCTCTATAGTAGACATGCGCCATGCTTTTTCCCCCACAGCGGATGACGCTTTCCGTCGGTAGTTAAGAGCCAGCCACTTGAGCCCTATCGCAGTCCAGCGATGATTGCTTGTTTACAGCTCAGCGGAGTCAACACAAACCCCCGCGTACATCTGTGACCAGGCGTGCAAGTTGTAAATCCGAAAGGTTTTATTATTGCGCCAAATGGATGTAGAAGTGTCCACAAAAAAAAAACAAAAAAAACCTAAAGGTAACGGGTCTAAACTTCTTGACTCGCGGAGCTCTGTAGAGACCCGTTTTCAATGAGGGGGCCCCTAAAGGCGTTAAACCTACCCCATGGAGTACAAGTTAATGGTGCTGTTTTATTTTCTGAGCACTGAAACCGTGTCTTTGAGGCTCAGTTTGGGAAACCTTTCCTCTAAAGCACTGTAAGTTCGTTGTTCTTTTATTATTGCAAATAGAATCTTTTGTGACGTTGTTCACTTAACAAAAATTTAAAAAAAAATTATATTTGCTTACAATTGATTAAAAATTTATGAACGCGAAACGGAATATATGTTTCTGTCAACACGGCAATCGTCGCCACGACCGGATGTGACGGTTTTCTGAGACTGCACTCGCTTCTACAGAACGTCGCGGTGACGTTTGTTTGTTTCAGAGTGAGACGGTGTTGGGTTTCCTAACGGACGTCACCACTCCCGTGATTTATCACTTGACGTATCCGCTTTTGAAACACAGTCTGTGTCTGTGGGAGGGAGGCAGGGTTTACGGTCACGACGTCGTCCAGGAATCAGTGTTTGTTGGCCCGTGTTTGTTGCCGGACTGTCAATGTCTCTGGTCAGTGTTTGTTGTCGGACTGTCAATGTCCCTGGTCCGTGTTTGTTTGTGGACTGTCAATGTCCCTGGTCCGTGTTTGTTTGTGGACTGTCGATGTCCCTGGTCCGTGTTTGTTTGTGGACTGTCAATGTCCCTGGTCAGTGTTTGTTGCCGGACTGTCAACGTCCCTGGTCAGTGTTTGTTGCCGGACTGTCAATGTCCCTGGTCAGTGTTTGTTGCCGGACTGTCAATGTCCCTGGCGAGTGTTTGTTGCCGGACTGCCAATGTCCCTGGTCAGTGTTTGTTGCCAGACTGTCAATGTCCCTGGTCAGTGTTTGTTGCCGGACTGTCGATGTGTTAGAAACTACACCGACAATGACGTTCTTAAGTCTTAGCGCCAGCCGAAAGCGCCATCTTGAAATAATTGCAACAAGGTTGCTTTCTCTTACAGCATTTAAAAAAGCAAAAAAATCCGATTCACCAATGACCAAGAAATTCGATGAAAAATCAATTAAGGCCTTGTCGAGGAAACACACATATTCTCTCAACAATAAAAAGAGAACGACTCTTTCTATTGCCAGGTAAAAGAGAAAAACAAGAGAGAGAGAGACAAAAGACTCACGTGGGTGTGTTGTAAAGGACAGGTTCCCATTATAAAGGAAAACAGGTAACCCGTGACCTCACTTTCTACACGAAGTTAAATGTTTCACCCTGCGATTCCCACAGAAAAACGCTGAAAGAATTCCCAGTGGTTTGCACATCGACCGGAAGTCGTAATCCCACACAGGACTTTACAATTCCCTTCCTGTGTGACATCTAAATGATTTATGTCCGTTCAATGCCATTGTCTCATATGAAAACGTCATATCAATCAAGAACGTCATATCATTCAAGTACGTCATATCATTCAAGAACGTCATATCATTCAAGTACGTCATATCATTCAAGAACGTCATATCATTCAAGTACTCGTATTCTGAGAAAACTGACCGTAAGAATACGCTACATACTGAAAAAAGCATACAATAATCCTTTATGTCATCCAGGTATTTTTGTGGCGTTGGAGCCTCGTGACAAAATCAACGGAAAGATCTAAAGCAAGGGGTCTCAAACTTCCTAGTGCCTCGACCCTTTAATTCAGTTTCTCATGATGTGGTGACCCCCAAACCATACAATTATTTTCGTTGCTAAATGAATGAATAAAAACATAAATATGTGTTTTCCGATAGTCTTAGGCGACCCCTGCGTAAGGGTTGTTCTCCACACCAAAGGGTCCGGTATATAGAAGACCTTTCATGTAACACGGGCTTGGGAGCCCTGGGTATATAGAAGACCTTTCATGTAACACGGGCTTGGGAGCCCTGGGTATATAGAAGACCTATAATATGTAGCACAGGCTTGGGCGCCCCGGTTAAAAAAAAATACCTATATCATGTAATAGACTTTGGCACCACGGGTATATAGAGGACCTATATCATGAAACACAGACTATAGCGCCCTGGATACATAGAAGACCTATATCATGTATACAGACTTGGGCGCCCTGGGTAAATAGGAGACGTATAATATTTAACACAGGCTCGGGCGCCCCGGTTACATAGAATACCTATGTCATGTAACAGACTATGGCACCCCGGGTACATAGAAGACCTATGTCATGAAACACAGACTATGGCGCCCAGGGTACATAGGAGAACTATATCATGTAATAAAGACTTGTGCGTCCCGGATACATAGAATACCTATACAATGTAACTCAGGCTTGGGCACCCCAGTAACATAGAAGACCTATATCGTGTAACTCAGGCTTGGGCACCCCAGTAACATAGAAGACCTATATCATGTAACTCAGGCTTGGGCGCCCGGGATACATAGAAGACATATCATGTGACACAGACTTGGGCACCCCGGGTACATAGAAGACATTTCATGTGAAAACAGGCTTGGGCGCCCAGGGTACATGACTATAGCCATATTGTATTTCCGCATGTATTACGAGGAGAAACCACACTAAAATAATACATATTCCTGGCACACTGAAGAAAATGAACACGCTCTAATTAAAGAGAAATATCAGAGCCAATAAAACATTTAAAAAAAAATGTTTTCTTATCAATCCTTTCGTGCATTTTTGTTGTTGTTGTTCGTTTTAACGGCAGTGATGTTCTAATGTTATAGTTTAAACCGTAATAGTGAAACGCTGTGTAAGCCCCTCCCCCCCCCCAACTCTCAAGCCGTAGTATGGTGGTCATCGTATGGAGAACCTCCCCCCTGTCAAGCCATTGAATGGAGAGCCCCTCCCTCAAGCCATAGTATGGAGAGAACCCCTCTCGAGCCATATTATGGAGAGCACCCCTCAAAAGCAATATTATGGAGAGTACCCCTCAAAAGTTATAGTATGGAGAGCACCCCTCAAAAGCAATATTATGGAGAGCACCCCCCTCGAGCCATATTATGGAGAGTACCCCTCAAAAGTTATAGTATGGAGAGCACCCCTCAAAAGCAATATTATGGAGAGAACCCCTCTCGAGCCATATTATGGAGAGTACCCCTCAAAAGTTATAGTATGGAGAGCACCCCTCAAAAGCAATATTATGGAGAGCACCCCCCTCGAGCCATATTATGGAGAGCACCCCTCAAAAGCAATATTATGGAGAGCACCCCCCTCGAGCCATATTATGGAGAGTACCCCTCAAAAGTTATAGTATGGAGAGCACCCCTAAAAAGTTATAGTATGGAGAGCACCCCCCTCGAGCCATATTATGGAGAGTACCCCTCTCAAGCCATAGTATGGAGAGCACCCCTCAAAAGTTATAGTATGGAGAGCACCCCTCAAAAGTTATAGTATGGAGAGCACCCCCTCGAGCCATATTATGGAGAGGAAGGGAGAGTTCGGTATCATACCAGAGCACCCCTCAAAAGTTATAGTATGGAGAGCACCCCTCAAAAGTTATAGTATGGAGAGCACCCCCTCGAGCCATATTATGGAGAGTACCCCTCTCAAGCCATAGTATGGAGAGCACCCCTCAAAAGTTATAGTATGAAGAGCACCCCTCATAAGCAATATTATGGAGAGCACCCCCCTCGAGCCATATTATGGAGAGTACCCCTCAAAAGTTATAGTATGGAGAGCACCCCTCAAAAGTTATAGTATGGAGAGCACCCCCCTCGAGCCATATTATGGAGAGTACCCCTCTCAAGCCATAGTATGGAGAGCACCCCTCAAAAGTTATAGTATGGAGAGTACCCCTCAACAGTTATAGTATGGAGAGCACCCCCTCGAGCCATATTATGGAGAGTACCCCTCTCAAGCCATAGTATGGAGAGCACCCCTCAAAAGTTATAGTATGAAGAGCACCCCTCAAAAGTTATAGTATGGAGAGCACCCCCCTCGAGCCATATTATGGAGAGTACCCCTCTCAAGCCATAGTATGGAGAGCACCCCTCAAAAGTTATAGTATGGAGAGCACCCCTCAAAAGCAATATTATGGAGAGCACCCCCCTCGAGCCATATTATGGAGAGTACCCCTCTCAAGCCATAGTATGGAGAGCACCATTCTCAAACCATACTATGGAGAGCCCCCCACCCATCCCACCACAGCCCCCCCCCCCCGGGTCAAGCCATATTATGAAGATCGCACTCCCCACCGCTGGTCCCAATAAAGATGCTGACGTCGGTCCCACTATGAATAGCCCGTTAACGTCAACGGCCTGGGCGCGGTCTACAACTCTTGTAATTCCATCTCGTCACCAGGACAATGGTAAAACAGAGGTCAGCGTTCCCTAGTGTTCCCTAGTTAACAGTTAACAAGACGTCTTTTTAATGACGCAGGACAACTCTCCGTGTCAACGTTGTGGGGTTATCGAACCCAAGTCGAGCTTCGTCTAAGTTTTAAATTCTTATGGACTCTCACACAAATTTTTAAAAAAATTATAAAAACCACAAATAATAATTAGAGACCCAATTCTTTAACAGTTTCATTCCGTGAGCACAAATTCTACAACTCACTTTAACCGCAGAAAAAAAACATGCACACCCCTAGTAGCACATACACTTTAACACAGAACACACAACAACGCACGACTGACTTCCTACTATGAAGGGAGTGGTGGGGAATGCTTGGAAAGAGTGGCAATCTTAAATGGCTAAGAAGTAAGCAATCTTCAAACGGTTTGTGTCAAGTGGAGAGAGGGAGAGCGTCACGTGTAGGACCCAGAGGCCCCAACAGTCGTCACGTTTAGGACCCAAAGGCCCCAACAGTTCACGACCGTGGGTTTGAGGATAAGGTGTGGGGTGGGGAAACCCGAGTGCCACCTTTAGAGTTCAGGTTATGACCAGGTGATACTTCCGACTCGTGGCCGTTACGGAACCTCGTGTGGTGCGGGCGATCGTGGTTTTTTTTGGTATCCTTACCGTTGTTACAAAATTGGGTGTGGTGGGTGATAATGGTGTTGGTATCCCCATCGTCGTTAAAGATGTGGGTGTGGTGGGTGATAATGGTGTTGGTATCCCCATCGTCGTTAAAGATGTGGGTGTGGTGGGTGATAATGGTGTTGGTATCCCCATCGTCGTTAAAGATGTGGGTGTGGTGGGTGATAATGGTGTTGGTATCCCCATCGTCGTTAAAGATGTGGGTGTGGTGGGTGATAATGGTGTTGGTATCCCCATCGTCGTTTAAGATATGGGTGTGGTGGATGATAATGGTGTTGGTATCCCCATCGTCGTTAAAGATGTGGGTGTGGTGGATGATAATGGTGTTGGCATCTAGAGACCGACCGAAAGTGATTTTCTGATTTCGGCCGAAGCCGAAAATAGACCGAAAGTTTAAAATGACTTTCGTCCGAAACCGAAAAAAGCCCGAAAGTTTAAAAATGACTTTCAGCCGAAACCGAAAAAAGGCCGAAAGTTAAAGATGAAATGTCAACCGAAACCGAAGCCGAAACCGAAGCCGAAAATGAAATATTAAAATATTTTAAATTTCGTTCCCGCTTACATTCTTCTTACATCGAAAATGAGGGAAAGTATAAATATTTACATTCTTTTTATAAAAAATGAGATAATCGTGAATATTAATAAATAAACAAATAATATAGGGATCTCAAACTCGCGGCCCGCGACCCATTTGTGACCCACAAGGTGATATTTTGCCGCCCGCTACATGACAGAAAAGATTAGTGTAAATGCGCCGGCCAGTTTCCCCCATTCTCATATCTATAACGTGACTCTCCGCGACGGTTTCAGTCGAATCTCACCGACTAGTCTAATTTTGATTATTTTTTTTATATTTTTGTATGCAACAGTGAGTAGGTGGATGAAAGTGAATCCTAGTTCTTGAGAACCCTTAATGATTTTATGTTATTTATAAAGGTTGAGCAGGTTGTAACAGTTGTAATCGCTTTTTTGTGGATTACTTGATGCGGCCCACTCTCATTCAGACACTACCTCCTGCGCCCCCCCCACCCCCTGATGATTTGAGTTTGAGACCCTTGATCTAATGAATACTTTGGATTTTACCATTTTAATATAAAAGTAATTTAAATTGCTTTACAATTTTTTTAAATTAGTATGGTAGGAGAAAATTTGGCAAAAATTGGGGGTGGGGGGGGGGAATTAATGCAAAATATAATTTTTTTTTAACATGGGTCTCTAAAAATTGTGGTCCTAATAGATCGCTTAATTTGTTTTTAAAGATCGTTTAGTTGGTTGTTATTGATCGGTGAGTTTGTTCTTAAAGATCGGTGAGTTTGTTCATAAAGATCGCTTAGTTTGTTGTTAAAGATCGCTTAGTTTGATGTTAAAGATCGCTCAGTTTTTTCATAAAGATCGGTTAGTTTGTTCTTAAAGATAATTGATTTTGTTCCTTAAGATCGATTAGTTTATTCTTAAAGATCTTTTAGTTTGTTCCTAAAGAACATTTAGTTTTCTGTTAAAATTTTTCCAGTTTTTGTTAATGATCGCTTTATTTGTTCTTAAAGATCTTTTAGTTTGTTCCTAAAGATCGCTTAGTTTGTTGTTTATGATAACTTAGTTGTTTCATAAAGATCGCTTAGTTTGTTCTTAAAGATAATTGATTTTGTTCCTTAAGATCAATTAGTTTGTTCTTAAAGATCGTTTAGTTTGTTTCTAAAGAACATTTAGTTTTCTGTTAAAGATCGCTTAGGTTATTCTTATAAATCGTTTCGTTTACTATTAAAGATCATTTGTTTTTTTCTTAAAGATCATTTAGTTCGGTCTTAAAAATCGTTTAGTTTGTTCTTTAAGATCGTTTAGTTTGTTATTAAAGATCGTTAATTTGTTCTTAAATGTCGCTTAGTTTGTTGTTAAATATCGTTTAGTTTGTTCTCAAAGATCGTTTAATTTGTTCTTAAATGTCGCTTAAATTGTTGTTAAATATCGCTTTTGATGAGTATGAAATTACCAAAAATCTGAGTCGCTTTCGGCCGGATGGCCAAAAGTCTAAGTCAATTTCGGCCGAAACCGAAGAAAAACCGAAAGTTAGCTTTTTCTTTCGGCCGAAACCGAAATTAAGCCGAAAGTTAACTTTTCAGTTACGGCCAAAACCGAAACTTGGCCGAAAGTGGTAAAATGGCCACTTTCGGCACCGAAACCGAAGCCGAAATTCGGTCGGCCTCTATTGGTATCCCTATCGTCGTTAAAGATATGGGTGTGGGAGCGATCATGGGGTTAGTATCTTTACCGCTACAGAGACGTGTGAGGTGGAGGGGGGCGCGATAATGGTTTTGGTATCCTTACCGTTACAGAAAAAAAAATATTCAGTGAAACTCGATCCCAGAGGTCCCCAAAAGTTATACGGACAACCCCCTAACCCCCGAAAAGGCAACTCCCCCCCCCCCCATTTTCGCTGTGTTCATTTACTTTTAATTACAGTTTCCATTGAACACATCTCATTTGCCTCACGTAGTAGTACATCGTTCTGACTCTAGACATGTTGCCAACTCGACCAGGTTTTCATTATTGTAAAAAAAAAAAACAGAGCCCGTATGCCGTATTGTTGATCTATAATTGTCACCCGAATGAAAGCGTGTGATCTATGGACAACGTTATCACGTAATAATCAGATGTCAATCTCAGCTAACTTTGGGTTGTGGTCTCGACGAGCGTGGAGGGAGAGACCCTTTGAATACCTCAAGTTTGGGCATGCAGGCCACGGTAGTTGGCCACAGCTCAACGGCTGAGAGTCAGATGTTCATGCAAGCCACGGTAGTTGGCCACAGCTCAACAACTGAGAGTCTGATGTTCGAGGAGCTGTTAGTGTATAGAGAATGTACACAAGACGGGAGTTCCAATAGAGTTATGTCCATTGAATCTAGGAAGCGGATGTTCGCCCGAGCTGTTGTGCCAAGGTTTCCCCCGGAATTACCCGAAGTGAGAAGAGATAATGGCGCGCACCATAACCGAACGCGGAAGATTAAAGTTGTAGCAATTGTTTACAAATCTCGAATGTATTGAGTAGCGTAGGAAGAGAGGAGGGGGGCACCTTTTCAGGGGCGGTACTTTGGGTACACTATACCACCAGAAGTATTTTCTTTTGTCTGGACATGAGAACAACACATCAGTCCCAGTTTGTACTGCCACGATAATACAACTCTTGGTGGATGCATGGTTATCAATGTTTGAAAAACAAGTTTGCTGAAGTCTAACATGTCTAGAATTTTTCAGGGAAATTTAAGACGCGAAAATGTTGAACAAGTATAATGAGAAACTTATCGCCACGGCCTGGGATTACTTAGGGGCTATACAGCGATCTGCGGGTCAAAGGTCGGATTCTTTCTTTTACTATTGGGAACACTACAACATGGCACACAAAAATAGTGTGTCTCCTGAGTGGTAAGGATAACAGCCTGATATACCATACTTCAGAAAAACACAGAGGCATCCAACTGATGTGTTTGAAAACATGAGATCAGACAGACGAACAAGGCGTGGTAACACACCACGCCACGCACGTGTTGTCAGTGGAGACAAGTCACATATAAGTACGACTGTGGAACTTCTATTGTATCCTTCATTTTTAGACAAAAGACATATTTTGGGGCAGAGTGGTATCCTTTTATAAAAAAAAGGAAATGGGGGGGGGGGGGCTTTTAAAAAAAAAATAATTTTTTTTAAAACCATCCAAAACAAAAGACCATTTGAACAAAANCACATATAAGTACGACTGTGGAACTTCTATTGTATCCTTCATTTTTAGACAAAAGACATATTTTGGGGCAGAGTGGTATCCTTTTATAAAAAAAAGGAAATGGGGGGGGGAGGGCATTTAAAAAATAAATAATTTTTCTTTAAACCATCACAAAGCAAAGAGCATTTCGACAAAATTCCGTCTTCAACGAAAACTTTAACACATTTAAAACAAAATAAAATAAGATCAACGATGGCTCTTACAAAATATTCAATGAGATTTCTATTCAACGGCTTGGTTAAAAAGACAAAGTGTGCCACGGGACATCACAATCAACAGTTGAGAGGTCAACTCATCAAATTTTACTTATTTCAAAGTCCAAGAGATGCTTATCTTTTTCCTCGGTACGTAAAAGAGGGAAAATTAAAAGGTCTACATTTTTAACAGAGTGTGATGTCAATCTGTTCACTATCCATCAACAATGGCAAAGTCCTATCATCCTATGGATATGGAGTTTTCAATGTTGGATTTCATTAAAAAAAACTGTTGATTTAACAAATTGGTGTCGCTGTTTTAACTCAAGTTATTTCTTCAATACTTAAAAAAACAGTTGTAATCTGCATTTAAGGCACGTTTACCTGGATCAGTCATTGAAAAGCTTATCCCTATTTACCAGATCTGTGCCATTGTATCAAGCACTGGCACCGCACACTGAAAGCAGAATTCAACCCTTGTTCAGCATCGGCGGCACACTACTACCTACACGGGACAAAAGCCAATCGACCAACAGCTGGGACGAATTGGCTCGCGTCAATCTCTGCACTGTCTGCTTTGTTTGTTGCCGCCGGCGTGGGCAATGCGCCCAACGTCAATCAGCCAGTCCAAAAAAACCCAAAACAACCTGTTCAGATTTCAATTCAATAAGCTCCCGTAGCGGATGCGTTTAAGAAAAACCAACTAATTCACTGAGACGCTTTGTGTCACCTAAGATGAGTCATTCAGATGTTGTAACCACAGTACGTCACACGCCAGTGGGTGAAGGGGAGCTGAGGTCTCAGTTGAACATGCGGCCTGCGGGCGGTGGGTGAAGGGGAGCTGAGGTCTCAGTTGAACATGCGGCCTGCGGGCGGTGGGTGAAGGGGAGCTGAGGTCTCAGTTGAACATGCGGCCTGCGGGTCGTGGGTGAAGGGGAGCTGAGGTCTCAGTTGAACATGCGGCCTGCGGGTCGTGGGTGAAGGGGAGCTGAGGTCTCAGTTGAACATGCGGCCTGCGGGTCGTGGGGGAAGGGGAGCTGAGTAGGGGAGCTGAGGTCGCAGTTGAACTTGGGGCCTGCGGGTCGTGGGTGAAGGGGAGCTGAGGTGTCAGTTGAACATGCGGCCTGCGGGCGGTGGGTGAAGGGGAGCTGAGGTGTCAGTTGAACATGCGGCCTGCGGGTCGTGGGTGAAGGGGAGCTGAGGTCTCAGTTGAACATGCGGCCTGCGGGTCGTGGGTGAAGGGGAGCTGAGGTCTCAGTTGAACATGCGGCCTGCGGGCGGTGGGTGAAGGGGAGCTGAGGTCTCAGTTGAACATGCGGCCTGCGGGCGGTGGGTGAAGGGGAGCTGAGGTTTCAGTTGCTGCGGGCGGTCACCTGCCCCGACGTTAGTGTCATGTGATTTACGACCTAATTAATTTGTTTAAAGGCAGATGCCTAAAAAGCAATTGATCAAAATTGACTTTTATCAAGTAGCATAGTTCTTTGTATTTTATTCTATTGACTTATTTATTAAGCCGATCCCTTTTTCACTGTAAAGATTACGTCTGATGCCAAGTTGTGTCCCATGTCATGTTTTGTGTATTATAAAAATATCATGATATCTCCGTCACCACCGACACCCTGATTAAATGAAATATTTCATTTTTTTCGATATTCCCCAGTAAGTCGCAGTAAACTTACACTATTAAAATATTAAACCCTTACTTTGAACATATCCAAAATTTAAAAGTAAATATGATTCAAACTATCATCTATGACTATTATTTGAACTATCATCAGAAATATCATTTGGGCTATCATCTCCGAACTATCGTCTCTGAATTATCTTCTGAACTATCTCTGACTATCATCTGAACTATCATCTCCGAACTATCGTCTCTGAATAATCTTCTGAACTATCTCTGACTATCATCTGAACTATCATCTCCGAATTATCTTCTGAACTATCTCTGGCTATCATCTGAACTATTATCTGAACTGTCAATTGAAATATCATCTGAACTATCATCTCCAAAATATCATCAGAACTATCATCTAACCTATCATCTCCAAACTACTATCCCAACTATCATCTCCAAACTATCATCAGAACTATCATCAGATCTATCATCTCCAAACTATCATATGGACTATCATCTCCAAACTATCATCTGGACTATCATCTCCGAACCCCAATCCGAACTATCATCTCCAAACTTTCAGAACTATCATCTCCAAACTATGAGAACTATCATATCCAAAGTATCATCTCCAAACTATCATATGGACTATCATCTCCGAACCCTTTTCGGCGTACACGAATTTAATTTTGTCTTCAAAAAATATTTTTAAACCATTTTCAATAAATCTGGTTTCTCGTGACGTCAAAAGTACTTATGTGTGCTGGCATGCTGACATCACACAGACTGTTACGCACTGACTTGTATTGGGAGAAATTAATCTCCTATTTTAATTTTAATTGGCTCGTTGTAAGCAGTGCCTAACAAAGGACGATACCATAGAATCAACAATATTGAAGATACGACCCAAAACAGTTACTAGTTACAATTAATTAAGATTTAGTATGTCTTAAGATAATTACAAAATAAAATAAAATAAAATTACAATCTTCAACTTACAGTATGGTAGATCTCGTACCGGTACACATTTAATACAATTAGAAATAATGATGCCAATAAATAATGCGAAATAAACACATATAAGTAGGAGCACACACGTACACAAAGAATAAAACACGCCTCGTAATGTTAAGAAAATCTATATGAAAAATCTCCGTCCGTTCGTCGTGCCTGTCAATCCCGTATATAGGTGGGTCTACCGACGCCTAAGCCCTGCCTTCTACAAGCTACATGACATTTCGAGAAAAATCCCAATCATTCTACCAAATACTATTTGGAACAGATTAATTATTTTTATTCGTTGGCGGCGTAAACAAGAATACAACAAAGACCTAAGCCACACCCCTTTGTGAACACAGCGTCTCATGCGGGGTCAATCAGAGGGCACGCACGAGAAATATTCTGTAAACAAGCTCTCTATAACACAGACGTACAGGCATGCTCAGTACGATGAGTACATTTTTTACATGGGATTTAACACGTGCTTCAAAATCACGTGGCAAAAGATATATAATATGTAGTACAATTAGCTGAGCACTTCCCCCAAACTCTCGACCACTGGGAGACGTGGTGTTATTAAAAGCATTTCAAAAATAGATGTCTATATAGAGGAAACATACAATTGATGGGCTTCATGGACATTGCGGTGTAGCAAAAAAAGAGAGAGAGATGGGCTTCAGGGACATTGCGGTGTAGGAAAGAGAGAGAGAGAGAGAGAGAGAGATGGGCTTCATGGACATTGCGGTGTAGGAAAGAGAGAGAGAGATAGGGAGGGAGGGAGGGAGGAAGGGAGAGAGAGAGAGAGAAACGGAGGGTGGGAGAGGGAGGAAGGGAGAGAGAGAGGGAGAGAGAGAACTAAATAAAAATCTAATCAATTGAATTAATTTCATTAAAAATGTGTGCTCATCAATGAGCAATGATTGATGGCCGAGGCCGGCAGACGAACACAAAAAGAAAAAGAAGCCTTGATCACAAAAGGATGGAGCCATTAAAAAGCTAATGTAATTAAGGATGCACCAATTTAGTGGTTAATGGGATTATCAAACAAGGATGTTCAAGTCTCCCACACTACGACTGATTCACTTACAAAACGGAACGTTAATTTTAAAGAAACAATTTTGTAGTTTGTATTTTTTATTATTTTACAACAATTTTATTTTGTGTTATTGTAAATTTCAACAATAGATTTTTAAATCAAAAAGTAATGTTCATATGCCCGTGACCTATCACAAATACATTGGTCTTGTCCTAATGGCCTGGTCCTGTCATAATGCCCTGGTCCTGTCACAATCAATAGGTCCTATCAAACTTTCCGGATCTGTCTCAATGACCGGGTCCTGTCATAATGCTATGGTCCTGTCACAATGCCCTGGTCCTGTCACAATGACCTGGTCCTATCACATTCATTTCCCATGACTTTCACAATGCCCTGTTCCTGTCACAATGCACGAGTCCTATCACATTCACTTCCCATGACTTTCACAATGCCCTGTTCCTGTCACAATGCCAATGTCCTGCCGCAAAGCTCGGGTCTGGTCCGAATCCCCAGATTTCGTTCCGCAAAGCCCGGGTTTGGTCCGAATCCCCAGATTTCGTTACAACAAACCTAACTCCAAGACTCGGGAAAGGGTGAACTCTTCAGCGGCTCTCAGTTCTCTGAGGCACTACCAGGGGTTAAGTTTTATTTACCTTGAACCAGTGACTACTGGTAGGTATGAAAATATTTATTACTTTGCAATGTACTCTTGTGGAACCTCTGCAATGAGCTCAACTCCAGCACCTCCCCCAACAATTAAAGCCCTCAAACCCCCCCTCCCCACATGCCAGACCCCATCTCCCACGCCACACACCCTTGATTTTATGTGTCAAACATAATGTACCATTTCCAAATACGTCAAGAGAACAATTGTTTACCAATAAACTAGACAATGATAAAAAAAGGCCCAGCTGTGCTGCTGGATGTACTCTAGACTCTAAAACAACACATTTAAGAGAAAAATGCCAATTGTTGACCAACAACGGGACAGTCAAGAAGAACAGCTGCCCAGCTGCCTAGGGCCAAGCGTAGATTAATAACACCACAAAAACAACACCTCATTGCACACCTTCAGCTCCCCACTCCCTTTCTTCCCCAGGTCCCTCCCTACCCCCGAACATGATTGGAAGCCCCTATGACGTAAATGTAAAAAATGTGTTACCCCCCACCCCCATGGAGTTATTTGGGCAGGGCAGGGTAAGGCATGTTTCCCAATTCCCACCTGAATTTGAAGGTTTGATTTCAATTGCTATGACCCGTGACGCCTCCAGTAATAAACAATTCAGCAACCTGGCCAATTTTGGCTTGCCCCCCCCCCTCCTCCGAAAAAACACCTAAAATGACACCCCTGTCGCCCCACCCTACTTGACTACCTATTAGTAGATAGTGAAAACTCTCTAAAACAAACATTATATTTTTTTTCCTCTTCAGATTATCTCGCTCATGAACTCCACTTTCAATTCTAATAAACCGAAAAAAGGGAGTGAACTTTGAATAAGATCTCCCCCACGCCATCAACAAAATACAAGAAGAAACTAGGGTTTGCTGGAGTGGGAATGGGATAATCATAATAATCTGATAAAACCAACGGGCCAAAAAGATTATGTTGTTTGCTTGCTTTCTTTTCTTGGAGCCGATCACACCATGAGACCAATTACACGGTTCGCCCCGCAGCCGAAACGCGGCGGACGTTGACAGAAGCGTCGTAACGAAAGTAAACAACATGGCGATTGTCGGTCGGGGGGCCTCTGAGAAGAGGTGGCTTGTTTTCATCGTCAGTTTTATTTGTCGCATGCACCGCACCGATGATTTATTGCTCTCAACCGGTTCTACATTTTTTTTTCCCTCCACAACCTCGGGTCCACAAATTCAGTGAGTACATTATACAAGGATGAGTGGATGATCCACATCCATGACCCACATCCATGACCCACATCCCTTCAAGCTATTGTGAAGTTCTAATACTAAACATCAAGAACTCAGAAATGGAAGAGAGAGCGCTGACAGGCTCTTTTTTTTTTAACCTCCCAAGTTGAAAAATGAAAAGATAAAGCAACTGAAAATCTCGTTGTAGCAACGCGACTTGCTTTAGAAGATTCGTGACGTCATGTTGAGCCACGAAGCGCGCACCATCATGTTTTGTCAAAGTCAATATCCACGGTCGGTGAAGCGTGTCGGCAGGTGCCAGCTACCGTCAAGGAAAATTTACATGAATTTTTTTAAAAATTAAAACGAAAATAAAATGGTCCGAGATCAGAGAGCTACCAGAGTTCTAGCTTAAATAACTGCATACAGCTACCAGAGTTCTAGCTTAAATAGATGCATACAGCTACCAGAGTTATAACTTAAATAACTGCATACAGCTACCAGAGTTCTAGCTTAAATAACGGCATACAGCTACCAGAGTTATAACTTAAATAACTGCATACAGCTACCAGAGTTCTAGCTTAAATAGATGCATACATCTACCAGAGTTATAACTTAAATAACTGCATACAGCTACCAGAGTTCTAGCTTAAATAACTGCATACAGCTACCAGAGTTATAACTTAAATAACTGCATACAGCTACCAGAGTTATAACTTAAATAACTGCATACAGCTACCAGAGTTCTAGCTTAAATAACTGCATACAGCTACCAGAGTTATAACTTAAATAACTGCATACAGCTACCAGAGTTCTAGCTTAAATAACTGCATACAGCTACCAGAGTTATAAATTAAATAAATGCATACAGCTACCAGAGTTATAACTTAAATAACTGCATACAGCTACCAGAGTTATAACTTAAATAACTGCATACAGCTACCATAGTTATAACTTAAATAACTGCATACAGCTACCAGAGTTATAACTTAAATAACTGCATACAGCTACCAGAGTTCTAGCTTAAATAACTGCATACAGCTACCAGAGTTCTAGCTTAAATAGATGCATACATCTACCAGAGTTATAACTTAAATAACTGCATACAGCTACCAGAGTTCTAGCTTAAATAACTGCATACATCTACCAGAGTTATAACTTAAATAACTGCATACAGCTACCAGAGTTCTAGCTTAAATAACTGCATACAGCTACCAGAGTTATAACTTAAATAACTGCATACAGCTACCAGAGTTCTAGCTTAAATAACTGCATACAGCTACCAGAGTTCTAGCTTAAATAACTGCATACAGCTACCAGAGTTCTAGCTTAAATAACTGCATACAGCTACCAGAGTTCTAGCTTAAATAACTGCATACATACGCAATATATCAACCACACAGGCCTTCAAAACTGCACTCAAAACATATCTTTTTAAATTATATTACCCTGACTGATTCCCCTCCTCTGACAATAAACGATCTTGCTGGCTGCCGTCCATGGTTTGCCTTGTAAAAGTTATGTGGTGGGGTGGGTCAATATACATTGCTGTTCTTTATTTCATAAATGTATTTTATTTTAATGTCATGATTATGTCTCTTTTGATAAAATTTTTATGTACAGCGCGGTGAGCCCAGCCCTAGGCTGGGGTACCGCGCTATATAAGACCTCTTATTATTATTATAATACAGCTATCTGAGTTCTAGCTTAAATAATATCATACAGCTATCAGCGATCTAGCTTAAATAACTGCATACAGCTACAAGAGTTCTACCGTAAATAGCGTCATACAGCTACCAGAGTTCTACCTTAAATAAAATCATACAGCTAACAGAGTTCTACCTTAAATAAAATCATGCAGCTACCAGAGTTCTACCTTAAATAACATCATACAGCTGCCAGAGTTCTACCTTAAATAAAATCATACAGCTACCAGAGTTCTACCTCAAATAACATCATACAGCTACCAGAGTTCTACCTTAAATAACTGCATACAGCTACCAAGAGTTCCACCTTAAATAGCTGCATACAGCTACCAGAGTTCTACCTTAAATAACTGCTTACAGCTACCAGAGATCTATCTTAAATAACTGCACACAGCTACCAGAGTTCTACCTTAAATAACATCATACAGCTGCCAGAGTTCTACTTTAAATAAAATCATACAGCTACCAGAGTTCTACCTTAAATAACTGCATACAGCTACCAGAGATCTACCTTAAATAACTGCATACAGCTACCAGAGTTCTACCTTAAATAGCATCATACAGCTACCAGAGTTCTACCTTAAATAACTTCATACAACTACCAGAGTTCTACCTTAAATAACTGCATACAGCTACCAGAGTTCTACCTTAAATAACTGCCTACAGCTACCAGAGTTCTAACTTAAATAACTTCATACAATTACCACATCTTTGGCTTGGATAAACTAATACAATAACCAGAGTTATGCCTTAGAAAACTTCATAACAATAACCAAACTTTATCTTAGATAACTTATAATAATTATCAGAGCTCTGGCTTGGATGTCTTGTGGCCTGTGACGCTAAGACAGGTGTGCCGGTAAACCTTTCATGACGAAGGAACAGAAAAGTGCAGGGATCGGAAGATTGGGTGACATTAATTATTAACACCAGGTGAGAGTGTCTGACATTAATCATTGACACCAGGTGAGAGTGTCTGACATTAATCATTGACACCAGGTGAGAGTGTCTGATATTAGTTATTGACACCAAGTGAGAATGTCTCACACTAACTATTGACACCAAGTCCGAGTGTCCGGGTGTGCTATAGCCTTCAGCGAACCTGGTGGAGTACAACATCTGTTTCGGGGGGGGGGGGGTGATTGTATTTTCGGCATTGGAGTTGAACATTGTTAGGTTCAGTTGACAGGCAATAGTAGTTTGACATTTGATTTACAGACAGCTGTCATGGAATGGCAGTTCCACATTTCATATGAAGATGAACTATAAGAACAACGTATGCTTAACTTGAATTCACAAACAAGACAAAAGATTTTGACCTTTCGGCGTAGAGCCTGCATCAGAAAACAAGACAAAAAGAAGTATAACGAGAATCAGATGACAGTATATAACAAAAAAGATGCTTCAGAGATTTACTTTTTGTAGCCGGAAGTAGGGCTACAGGAAGTGAAAGAATATAAATACTGTGAAAAATAAGGTAGACAATCTTAACGGACCAAAATATTTAGGGATACATTAAACCTAAGGAATAAGAAGAAAAAAAAAGAAGAAATACATGGAAATTGAGAAACAGTAATATTAGAGAGTATTTGATTCATACCATGTGGAGATAATGTACCGAAAAGCTGAATAAATTTGTTTTCAATTTTCACTCTCTCTGATGTGTTTGTGCAAGAAATTAGTGCCGTAATGGATACATCTAATGAACCTTTATGATGCCCTCCGTTAAAGTGTGAATAGACTGGGGAAAAGTTTACATTGTTCAATATCCCAAACAGTTCTGTGAACCTATCTGCCAATCTTCTCCCTGTATTTAGTACACAAGACACATGTTAACTCATGAATTGGCCCAATACCGTATGTTTATTGGTACCGTAAAACACATGTTAACTCATGAATTGGCCCAATACCGTATGTTTATTGGTACCGTAAAACACATGTCAACTCATGAATTGGCCCAATACCGTATGTTTATTGGTACCGTAAAACACATGTCAACCCATGAATTGGCCCAATACCGTATGTTTATTGGTACCGTAAAACACATGTCAACTCAAGAAAGTGTCAAACACCATCTGTTTTAGTGTGTTTGTTGTTGTTTATTTTGTGGAGGTACCACAAGAAACCAGTCTACCCGTGAATGGGAAACTAAGCCAAATCGATAGGGCGACCCGCTCAAAATTGTTCCAGTTTCGCTCGATAGTAATCAGTGTGAGTAACTACATGAAGTCCCTGATCAATAGCCGGCGGTCTTTAAATTCACTTGGCACTCAGTGACTGCCGATGGTTCTTACACCTTGTAAAGGGGCAAGACCAGTGGTTCTCAAAAGTGGGCGTTCCATGACTTCCAATAGTTCTAACATGTTGGTGTGGACAAAACCAAAGGTTCTTAATCTGTGACCCTTAACGACTGTCGATGGTTCTTACAAGTTGGAAGGGGCACAACAAGTGGTTCTCAATAGTGGGCATTCCATGACTTCCGATAGTTCGAACAGGTTGGTGAAGAAAAAAAAAACAGAGGTTCTTAATCTTTGGCCCTTAACGACTGTCGATCGTTCTTACAATTTGGAAGAAGCAAGACCATTTGGTTCTCAATAGTTGTCATTCCATAAATTCCGATAGTTCCAACAGGTTGGCGAGGACAAAACGAGGGGTTCTCAACTTTGGCCCTTAACGACAGCTAATGGTCTTATGGTGTTGTAATGTGGATTACTAAAGCAGATTTGGGTAAGTGGTGGGGGGGGGGTATAGATCTGATTTATGCTGAAAGCATAAGGTGGGTTTCCAAACAGGAAAGATAGCAATATTTTGCTGCAATATTTTGCTGCAATATTTTGGCTGCAATATTTTGGCTGCAATATTTTGGCTGCAATATTGCCTGCGCATTCTTTAGAAATAATGTAGACGTTACGTTATGCTACGTGGCTTAAGCGCAACACAACCTGGAATGGCTGTTAAAGCAACTCAACCTGGAGCGGGTGTTAAAGCAACACAACCTGGAATGGCTGTTAGAGCAACACAACCTGGAGTGGCTTTTTAGAGCAACACAACTTGGAGTGGCTGTTCGAGCAACACAACCTGGAGTGGCTTTTTAGAGCAACACAACTTGGAGTGCCTGTTAGAGCAACACAACCTGGAGTGACTGTTAGAGCAACACAACCTGGAGTTATTTTTGCTTGACACACAGAGAGCAGCAATGTTGGCCCACAGTTTTGTGATGGAAAAGGGGGGTGGGGCGCAAAAATCTTGGCCCGCCATACGCGGCACTAGGCCAAGCTACACCACTGAGCATAAACACTCACAAATCTTAGAATTCTCACTTTAAGCCATTGTTTATTTTATCACCCCCAACAATCAGAGATGTGCAGATTTTAAAAATATCCCTGTAAACTAATTATGTATATGTACTATTTTCTTTTACCTTGATGTTTTAAGGTCATGTCAGAAACACGATACTTAGCTAGGCTGATTACTCAATATCCGATTCCTAGACAACTTTTCCTCTTTATTGGGATGTTTTGAAGTCATGTCAGAAACACGATACCTAGCTAGGATGAATACTAGATATCCATTTCCTATAAAACTGTTCCTAGATAACACTAATCTGTATCCGATCAATCCGAGTGAGTGCTTGACCGTGATCAGTAACAACTCCAGGCAACCAACGAACCGTGCAGAGGTGGACATCATCGTGACCCATCAACCGTGACATTAAACAACGGGGGAACACTATGTATAATTACCAGACAAGTCAATTTTAGGGGTTCAACACGTGGCTGACGTAACATCCTGTAAGATAACTATTCCACAAGTTTGCGGACAAGTCTGTCGATCACCAACAAAGACTAAAAATTTGACTGTTAGTCAGAGCGGTCTAATGACCATGTAGAGAAAAACGGTGGCAAGTGAAACGTTATATAATAAAGCCAGAGAGCATTGGTCCTGGGACGGCAATGTGAGCGTTTGTTGTAGCAAAGATCGCATTGACAATTATTGTCAATGTAATTACACAATGGCCAGCGCAATTAGCCATATCACGAGCACAGCACTTAGCACAATCACGAGCACAGCACTTAGCACAATCACGAGCACAGCAATAAGCATTGGCGGGGCGCAACACTGTGCCTCTCACTATTTAAGCTACTGGCAGGACGGGATTTGATGGCGGAACGCAATGCTATATTTTGTCACCTAACACTAAGGGTTGGATGGATTGTGTAGTTAAGAAACCAATCCTTACTTGTTTCAAGATTCTCACAACAGGGTACCAAGGGACACATTTTCCTTCAGAAAACATAGAATCTTACGTCAAAGTTTTGCCTTTCTGCGGGCGGGGGGGGGTGGGGGGGGTCTCTCTAGAAGATGGGAGACCCTAAAAGGGCATAGCGGGGCGGCAAGATTTTTACCAAGAATGACATCAGTACCAGACATCTCGGCCTTTCTCCTGGTCCCTACCAGCCGGCCAAATAGGCGGGTGAAGAGAGAGGGGGTGGGTGTGTGTGGGTGGGCAGCAATGCTCACTTCATCAATAAATCAATACCAGTGAGATTTTGGTGAGAAATGTGGATCTGTACACCCACACCCCCCCCCACTACCTTTTTTTTTTTTTGGTGCTCCCTGTTAGTCTCCTTAACTCACGTGTAAGACACAAACACACACACAGATACACAAACATACACACAGATACATACACACAAACACACGCGTAATATTTAAAAAAAACAACATTGTGTTGTGGGCTACAAGTTCAGTGTTCCTAGAGTAATAGACACGTCTTCTAGAGCTATAGAGACGTCTGTTATAGAGACGCCTGTTAGAGCAATAGAGACGTCTATTAGAGCAATAGGCACGTCTCTTAGAGCAACAGAGACGCCCGCAATCGAGAAGGGATTCCTTCATGTTTGCTGACGCCATGCAGATCAACCCGGGCAAGCCTGACACATCTCTCACTTCAGGCTACACATACTGTTGGTGGTAAACGGAATGGTAATCACAAATGATAATGCTCTAGGTGTGTGTGTATGGCTCTAACCCTGTGTTTAGTAGGCGCGCACAATTAATAAAACAAAAATGCCCGAGTTTATCTCTGAATTAGGATATATATATATATATATAACAATGAGCTAGAGTGACATAATGCCAAAAGGGAGATATGATTTAAGTACGTTCGGATTTCTAAAAACAAGCATAGTTATTTTCTATTATTTTACGGAAATCGAATAAATTTAAATTCGCAAAAAATATTTTAAATTGGCTTTTATGTTATTAAAAGTTAAAGTTATATGATTATTAATTACAAATACATCTAAAGTATCGACGAAGGAAGTATTTTAAGCATTTTATATGTGTTTGAAAGTAATGAAAAATTTTTTTTACAAAATGATCAAAGAATTACACCGTAAATCACATTTATCGGGAAAACCCAAGCATCAGTCGTTGTTAGTGCAAGCGTCTTTTAGTGCGTTTTTAGTATTGCGAAATAAAATTAAAAATTAATTTGTTCTAAATAATTACGCAAATGACGTCATAGCGCGAATAGCCTATTTTGCCAAAACTCTTAGTTTTTTTTTAATTTAATAACCGCGCGTGACAAACTGATAATGCATTTTCCATTCTTAAAAGTAAAATTAATAAATACAATTGATTGATTTTTAAATTGTTAATGAAACACAGACATTTTAGCTTTAAATATTTTTACATCTAAAAAGTTTTGGCTTTTTTTTTTTCCAAAAATATACTTTTATTAAATGTATAACGTAATAAAAACTAACCTTTAAATATAATTCTAATAAGAAAATGCGGTTTAAGTCAATCAGTGCAGTGCAGCTCCATAGCTAAATAGCATTCACTAATCCACTTATAACTCATACAAATAAGAACGAACCATATGAAGTGCAAAATATGTTAGTTTGGGTATGGAAGGGACTACAATCCGGTGGAAGATTTTCTAAATTGGTTTAAATCTGGGTGGGGAAGGGGTTGGTCGCCTTGCCCCAGGCAGCACAAGATACGTCTCAAAATAAAGGAATGAATTTGATAAATAATTAAACCTTCATGGGTACATTCATATCGGAGGTAGGAAATAGGATGTGTAAATTTTTACATGGATGACAATATATTTAAATTCTATGGTATTACATTTGGGGAAAAAAAAGATGCTACATTCTCTTTTTACAAATATTGGTATGTAAATTTTGCCCAATGTAATACAAGATAAGTCCCAAAGTAAAGGAATTAATTTGAATAATAATTAACCTTCTTGGGTACTTACATATCGGAGATAGGAAAAAGGATGAGTACATTTTTACGTGGATGACAATATAATTAAATCATATGGTATTACATATGTGAAAAAAGAGATGTTAAATTCTCTTTTTACAAATAAACATATGTTTACCAATTATGAAAATCAAAGGCGTTAACAAATCTTGGGTACATTTACATAAATATTTCCATGAATATCAAACCCAATCATTTTACACACTTGAAAATTAAATTTTGACAAATGATGATGGGTTAATATTTTCTTTCTTTTTTTTTTTTAAATGAAAATATATTTTTGTTGTTACTTTGCAAAAAGCAAATAGGTGTGTATTTTTATGAGATTAACATTTTTTTTTTTTTTTAAACAGTCAAATCTGACATGGGCGTAGAAAAACAGTAGCGAGATTCTTCTTAGATAAAAGAATTCTTTGTTTTACAATTTTATGATAATGTATAATTTTTAAAAAAAGGCAAAAATGTGTTAAAATGTTGATGAAGATATCAATATATATTCCTGTAATACAAAATATATCTATATGACTTATAGAGTTTTTGTTTTAAATTTAAGATTAGGTTTTTTTAACAAAATTGAGAGAAAAAAGTAGTAATTCAAGGGCACGAAAAGGGGTAAATCTAAAGTATTTCTCTAGCGTAGTAATTGTCCCTCAATTAACTTCTTTAGTGACAAAAGTTATATAATTATTGATAATTTAGACTGGGTAATTAAGGTCACGTTCATAGGGAGGGGGGGGGGGGAATTAGTTTAGGAGTCTGAAAGGGTACGCGTATCATATATAGCAGATAAACACTTCACAAAACTTAATGATGTTAGAAACGTAAATATCATTATACTTTAAAAGTTAGGACTTGGGATGAGTTTTTGCAATAGCAGTTAGAAATTATCGCAAAGGACCTACCATTATTATTATCCCGATAACACCGGGTCATTTATTCTAGTTCTTATATAGTGAGTTACTTTAAATGCATGTTTTCTCAAGTCACTTAAGAAGAGGGGGAAGTTCGCGAAGTGCCACCGCCATTGTTTGGCTGGTTATTTCTAGTTTAATATTTTTAAAATAATCTTTTGTAAGCGGAAGATTTAAAAAAAATAAAAAAGGACGTGGTTCGTAGCATACTGCCATGAAAATATCAAGTGTGCTCATCTGACAAAACAAGTGCTCACATTGAAGTGTGATATTATGTTATCACAGTGAGTGAAATGCTCTCGTCAAGTGGGTAAACTCAGTGGGAGAACTGAGCGAATGAGCGAATTGAGTGAGTGGGAAAAATGAGCGAACGGGCAAACTGATTGAGTGGGAAAGCTGAGTGAGTGGGAAAACTGAGCGAGTGAGTTGAATGTCATGTCAAGCAGCTATAGCTGTGAATGTCATGTCAAGCAGACATAGCTATGTATGTGTGTGAATGTCAAGTCAAGCAGCCATAGCTGTGAATGTCATGTCAAGCAGCCATATCTGTGAATGTCATGTCAAGCAGCCATAGCTATGAATGTCATGTCAAGCAGCCATAGCTATGTATGTGTGTGAATCTCATGTCAAGCAGCCATAGCTGTGAATGTCATGTCAAGCAGCCATAGCTATGAATGTAATGTAAAGCTGATATAGCTTTGTGTGTGTGCTGAATGTCATGTCAAGTAGCCATAGCTATGTATGTGTGTTGAATGTCATGTCAAGCAGCCATAACTATGTATGTGTGTTGAATGTCATGTCAAGCAGACGTAGCTATGTACGTGTGTTGAATGTCATGTCAAGCAGCCATAACTATGTATGTGTGTTGACTGCCATGTCAAGCTGATATTGCTTTGTGTGTGTGCTGAATTTCATGTCAAGCAGACGTAGCTATGTACGTGTGTTGAATGCCATGTCAAGCAGACGTAGCTACGTAATGTGTGTTGACTGTCATGTCAAGCTGATATAGCTATGTATGTGTTTTGAATGTCATGTCCAGCAGACGTAGCTATGTAATGTGTGTTGACTGTCATGTCAAGCTGATATAGTTATGTATGTGTGTTGAATTTCATTTCAAGCTCACATAGGTTTCAGTTCTTTTCACATGCTTACAATGCCTGTTTCGAGCCTCGCCTTGAAGAACTACACACTCACGCACTAAAGGTGACAGGTCGAGTTACCATCATCACCCCACACAAACTCAAAGAATCACCCCTCTCCGTAACAACAGACTTCGAAACATCTCGAGCCGTAACACTGGTACACAACTCACCAACTCAATTCGCTCATCGACTTGCGCCCAACGAAAAACGATACGTATCATTAATAAAAAAATTGCCACGTGATCTTTTCAGGAATGACGTAATTTTGGATAGCCGCCTGCACTGAATCACCGAAACATTACTCTCTAAACGCGTGCTAGTTAATACACACCCATGGCTTGACGTGGTTCGTTCATGTGTCAAGAGTTACGTTACACACAACAGAAACTCATACTTATGAATCAACTGCTAGCGTTAGAGCGTGTCAGAGCCATCACTGCCTTGTACCGCTGGACATGGGGCGTCATGCAGTGTTCCTGTTCCTATAATTGTTCAGAGCCATTTCGACCAGTGATATATTTTACTGGAAATAACCCGCCAAGCAATAGCTGCGGCAATCCGTGTTTTCCCCCGTCTACTCTAGCTACCGGGTACTTGACAGAGCCTGCGTTCAAGTGAAGGACTTCATGAGAATCCCATCCGGTGCTAACTTTCGGGGATTTTATATTACGCGCCTATTGAAGGCACCGTTACAGCCATGCATACGAACCTCCAGAATTATTATTTGAGATAGTTTCCTCATCTCCCCACCGGTCAAAAACTGCCCTAGAGACAACTACAAAAACAAACAAACAAACAAAAAGGTGCCAATGCGTGCGTATCCTAAACTTAGTAAGAAAACCAATTTGTTCGAAAGCAACATTTCTTTGTAGACATTGGTTTGGAACAATTTGGTGTAAAACGTATTTCCGGTAACCGAGCCAACGTGTTATTGTAACAGTTACTAAGTTTCAAGTTGACGTCATCGCAGTGCGCTGCCCCCCCCCCCCACCCCCACACCTTCTTTCCCTTTTACCCGGTAATAAGCTGGTAACGTGGTATGTAGGTTTAGCATTCTTGAGAAGCATAACATCAAGAGCTTGTGTTTAATGGTCAAGATATTCAAGGAGTAGTAGGCTCGAAAATTAAACACGCAACACTAGGTGTGTGCAGAGTCGGATGTGAGTAGAGGCGGATACGAACAGAGGCAGATGTGTGAAGAGGCAGATGTGTGAAGAGGCGAATGTGTGAAGAGGTGAATTCGAAGGCGGCACCNAACCCAAAAAAAAACCAAAAAAAAAAGCCCCGGTTGGGGGGGGGGGGTGGTGGTGAAGAGGATGTCACCTCAGACTCAACACTTCAATTTTATCGTCGGATCTGCGACTCCATGTTTCGAAATAGTCATGTACACAAGTTTCCCTCACTAATAATATAAATAATATATTGGGATCAGGTAAATTAAAGCAGATTATTGTAGCCGCATGCTTTTTTTTTTAAATCGCTGTACAATCATAACAAACGTCTCATGGACATTGTCTATACACCTTGTTTATGTTCGTCTAAATTCAAAACTAATTAATCTAAGACATCATTTCTACGTTAAAACTGCGTACGTTTAATTTAAATTAAATCACATTTTAAAAAAAAATGGTTCGGTCTAGACTAAACTAAAATGCTCTGCGCTGCTCAGACATACCAAAGTCATCAGACTAATCCTACTCCAAGAACGCAACCAGCTCGACCGCAAAGGTGACTGACCACCACCATCGCGGGACAGTCGACCCTGCACAGAATCGGACCCCTACACCACAGCCCGGCACCCATCCAGAACACATATCCGAAACCATCTCGATCCCATTGCGCTCCTCCGTCTTCGCCATCCGTGTTGGAAACAAAAAGAACACCAGAATAACAAGGAACCCGACACAATTACTATCTGGGTCTATTTTTAGACGCGTGAGAACAACACGGCCAAGTGCTCACACCAAGGAGCAAGCCTCCTCTTCCACGGCCAAGAAGCGACACGCACACATTTCCAAATTAAAAAAACACACACACAAAAAAACGTTAAAAATTGCAGCAGGAGAAACTCCGCCCCGTTCCCCCTCCACCACCACCACCCAACCCCCCCCCCCCCCCCCC
>CAXITT010000301.1:386124-401193 GCA_964033795.1 Lymnaea stagnalis | reverse complement strand
GTGTGTGGGTGTGTGGGGTTGGGGGGGTGGGGCGGGGAGGGGCAAACAGAGCTGCCTTGTCTTATGACCACAGACACACATTGAATAACTATTATATTGTTAAAAGCCTAAAAATTATATAGCTATTTTAATTTACACTCATTACATTTGTTAAAATAATGTAATAGCCAGTCAATTTTTAAGATTAAAATTTTAATAGAGAAAACATGATTGTTGACGCCTACTAATCTGACACCCCCCCCCCCACTTTTTCCCCTTGCACCAATTGTCAAACGTTTCCACCCCCACCCTATTTTGTTGACATAATTAATGGACGGACCCTAAATGGTAAACTAGAGTTGTCACACTCATTATTGTTAACTGTTGCTGATACCATCATATTGATGAACTGGTGCTGATACCACCATTATGGTAAACTGGGGCTGATACCACCATTATGATAAACTGGTGCTGATACAATCATTATGGTAAACTGGTGCTGATACCATCATTTTTGTAAACTGGTGCTGATAACATCATTATAGTTAACTGGTGTGAATAGAACAATTAAAAAAGGTAGTACGACACACAGAAAAAATCAAGCACGCCCATTGGAGTATATATATAAGTGTGGACCCTGCATTTCCTGGGAAAAGAACATTTCCGGGAAGTATTTTGTTTACTAAAAATCGTGCGGAATCCCGGGAAAGAAAGCCTAATCGGCACAAAGCGAAATTAGGCCAAGGAGCCAGAACTATGGCGCGTTTATTGATTGAAGTACGGTAGTTTCTGGTCAGGCTGGCAGGCATCGCATTCTCTGATAGGATTGATAAATCTTTCTCGCTGGCACCGTCTCGCGCACTCATCCACTTTCCATCCCCCTCCACACACCCTATCTCTAGTCTCTGCTCCCCCCTCCCCCCCCTCACCGTTGCTCTACAACCGCAATCAAAGTGTCTCGTCTCTTCCATGCGATTTGTTTTGATTATTCCATCGGATTTCACGCGTGACCATTTAACTCGTAACCATTGGCTACCGGTTCATTCATTGGCTACCGGTTCATTCATTGGCTACCGTACTACACTTTTGGGTACCGGTTTATTCACCGACTGCCGTTTTCAGTTTTGGCTACTGTTTTACGTCATCGGCTACCGTGTTATGTTAAGCTTACTGGTTCATCGCCTGGTTAGCGGATCATTATTTGGCTACTCACCGTTTCATTCAATGAACTTTTCTTCATAGCATCCCGGGGCGCCGCACGAGATGCATTAATAGATTGAGCCCTGGGTGTGGCCCAAATCATCTTCTTCCTGTCTGGGATTCCTAATTTTCTTTTAATGACAGAATGTCACTGGGTCTGCCGAAGACAGAACATCCAGATATGTGTTTAGACATGTGTTTATACATTTTCGGAGAATTGTGGAGCCTATGTCCTAGGCAGTGACGTGAAAGCTAGGCCCTTAGGCAGTGGCGTGGAGGCTAGGCCCTAGGCAGTGGCGTGAAAACTAGGCCCTTAGGCAGTGGCGTGGAGGCTAGGCCCTAGGCAGTGGCGTGGAGGCTAGGCCCTAAGCAGTGGCGTGGAGGCTAGGCCCTAAGCAGTGGCGTGGGGGCTAGGCCCTAGGCAGTGGCGTGGGGGCTAGGCCCTAAGCAGTGTAGTGGCGTGGAGGCTAGGCCCTAAGCAGTGGCGTGGAGGCTAGGCCCTAAGCAGTGGCGTGGAGGCTAGGCCCTAAGCAGTGGCGTGGAGGCTAGGCCCTAAGCAGTGGCGTGGAGGCTAGGCCCTAAGCAGTGGCGTGGAGGCTAGGCCCTAGGCAGTGGCGTGGAGGACAGTACACCGCAGGACTACGGTAACAAGGCTAATAATAGCTTTATCGGTGCTTCTAAAAATGTCCAGGGCAGCCAGACAAGCAAGCAATATCCACAATTTCAGCAAGGACCGGAGTACAATGATTGAGACATTAGTTTGGTTTCCTTTCTTTTTTTCTTTTTTTCTTTTTAAATTTAAGGACCAATTACTAGGGGTGCACCGACCACCATATTGAGAGCCACTGACAAACACTTCGTGTGAAACCAGGGGTGAACGAGGGCCGGTAAAAAGATCTCGTCGGAATGGAGGGGGGTGGGGGGTCGGATTGATTCAGGTTGACTACATGAATGATTGGAGTGTCTTCCAAATCTTTATTTATAACAAATGCATATTTAAAACATGTAAGATACGCGTGTGTCCTTAAAAATCACAACAAGACGCGATACAAAGGTGTTCGTCTTAAGATGGCATCTCTATGAATTTAATTAAAGGGAGAAGCATGAAAACGTCATTTTCTGATACGGTGACATTCAGCTGGGGCTAACAATTAGGGCTGTCTAGCATCGAAATTGTTCGCAGGTGCTTAAAAGACAAGACAGCTCTGAGCTCATAAGACAAGGCAGCTCAGAGCTCATAAGACAAGGCAGCTCTGAGCTCATAAGACAAGACAATTCTGTGCTCACAAGACAGCTCTGTGCTCATAAGACAAGACAGCGCTGTGCACACAAGACAGCTCTGTGCTCATAAGACAAGACAGCTCTGAGCTCATAAGACAAGATAGCTCTGAGCTCACAAGACAAGGGAGCTCTGACTTCACAAGACAGCTCTGTGCTCACAAGACAGGAATTCATGTGGCTTATTTTAACTTTTTGAAAATGTCTTCTCACACAAGTTGGCAGGACTGAAATGAATTCACGTTCGAAGAATTTCAAAAACGTGTTAGCAAATCGATCGTCCAACTGAAATGCCTCGACTTCAATCAACACGACAAGCTGATGCCGTGGTGAACAGATTTGTTTTAAAATGTTCAACGAGTCTCAAGAACTTTTCAGACCAACCTTGCATACTTCTCTTTCTTGTACGGTCACGAAGTATTTTTGGTGTTTATTTTTGTTTTTTGTTTCTTTCTCGTTGCTTTTTTTGTGGGTTTTTTGTGTTTTTTGTGTTGTTTTTTTTTTGTTTTTTTGTTTTGTGTGGCAATATTTATTTAATTAATGCCGCAAAGGCAAATAGTCACCAACTCTGTATGGGTCTACGCTTTACCAGATGGGCTTTCAACTTCACATTTCACATTCCTCTGATGTAGCGGGGACGAAATTCCATATTATTTACACCATCTTATAACGATAATCCCATGGCGATGTGTTACTATTCAAACACTAAAGTGAATCTCCTTGATTCGATATTGCTTGGGTATTGACACAACGATTGATTGCACACAGATGTTGAGTTATGGCGACACCGCTGACGCAAATTTCAAATGATGTTATCAATTTAAGTAAATAAGCTTCCGGTGGGCCGGATAAACCCAAGCCGCGGGCCGCAGTTTGCCGACCCCTGTGTTAAACAATGAATCTTCCACATGAAATTTTTTTTTTTAGGTTAAGCAATGATTTAATTTCTTGGCGTCTAAAACATCCAGGACGATTCGAATTTTTTCGAAACATTATTCTGAAGTTGACTAGAGTCAGTATTCAGCTAGTAAAAAATAAAAAACATTATGAAGCGACTCGATACTGGGGATTACAACCTGGTGCTATGGGAACCACTGGCCAAGAAGTAAGACGTATCCCCGTAAGAAATTTAACGATGAGAAACGTGAAATTTATCGTTTAAAAAATCAACGTTTATATCTACGACTAGCTGATTTTACCCGTTGGTCACCTGTACACGGGGCCTGGTTAATATTGCTTTAAAAATATGGTCATTTCCAATAAATGTATTTCATACACTAGCAAAGGCAGACGCCCCAGGGCGTCATGCCATGGTTCCGCCATCGATCTAAACATTTTAATACAAACACCCACCAATAACAATTTTGTCTAAAATAGATCAACATCAATTTCATCACCAAAAACCCAAAATAATAAATAATAATAATAATACCAACCCAAAAACATCGACTGCCAATTATCTAAACGCAACTAGAAACGTCTCATCCGATATCACGGCCATAAGAAGGAAGTCGGGAACTCGTGCTTAATTGTTCGTGAAACTCTGATCTATTCATCCGTGCCTCCGTGTCAGCACTTACAAATTACACACTCCGTTCTTCCGTTACATGTCCTGCACCATTTCCGTCACCTCTCACGCTCCCTATTGTTTCCCCCCCCCCACATAACTTTTTTTTTTAAACGCATTCCCTTTTCTTTCTTGATTTCTCATCAATGAAAATGTGTCTGTGTTCCATCATACCAGAGACAAGGCAAGATTTTCTTTCTTCTTTCTTTCTTCTTGGGTTCGGAGCTGGAATGTACATAATGCGCTAATAAACGATCCTATTGGTCAAAGGAAACTTCATGGTAGATTCCAAAATTAAAAAAACGTAATTTTAATAAGACTGTCCTTAAAAGACAATCTAAGGAAACATCTCCTTTTAAATCCTTTACATAAATTTCGCTTTTGTTCGTGGTTGGCTGCAAAAATCTCCGGACGGCCAAATGACCCACTTTCAGTCAACCAATCAAGCTTAAAAGCTTGGCATATAGTCTCGTTGTCGATGGCGACACATTCTATCAATTTTTTAAATATTTTTTTTTATTTTTTTTTTTTTTTAAATTTTAGGCAGCAACCAGAAGGTAGGCTTTCCCAGGTCACCATTGAATACGTGCAGAGGAGGAACCGATTCGGGAAGTTTGGAATGATCAGTGCATCATTGTTTTACTGTTTGTCGCACGATTTATTTCACTGTGGTGACCAATCGGGTGTGCTGTTAATGGATCCACAGAAGAGTGGACAGTCGGGTTTGTTCTTGGTGGACTTTTTATCCTCTTGACATTTCCAAATAACAGCAATGTCGTAGAAACCAATGAATCGGCCATCATCTTTTTTGTTTAAATGAAAGGCTGCCACGAGCCAAAGAACACAAGAGAGATGATACAACACGGTGACGTCCGTTGCGTAAAAATAACGAGCGTCGTGTTCACCGGGAAGCACGGCAACCCACATATTTAACTACCAGACTGTTACGCAAGAATCGATGGATAAATCTCCACTTAAATTTCAAGATGGACGACCCACTGTTCACGGTGACATTTGACAACAATCGCAGCAGCGGATCCTTTACCTTAAAGGCGAGGGGGAGGGGGAGGGGCCCATGGACGCCTCTTATTTTGGGGCAGAATTTTTGGTGGACTTCAATAAAGATTATTTTTATGTGCATTTATTGTCGTTTTCTTCTAATAGGGGCGGCAAAACAGGGAAGAACCCGGGCGTAAAAACTCCAGCTTCTCAACTTTTGACTACGTCATCTGAATCAATTTGAAGAGTTTCGGCATCTAACACGACGGGGACAACGTATTTTTTTTTAAAAATAATAAAAATCACCTAAATTATCAGTTGGGACAACTTAACGAAATTGAACAGTCAAGGCTAAGATTACCACCATACACCACACTTAACCCCAAGCTAAGATTACCACCATACACCACACTTAACCCCAGGCTAAGATTACCACCATACACCACACTTAACCCCAGGCTAAGATTACCACCACTGGCCACCACACACCACACTTAACCCCAGGCTAAGATTACCACCATACACCACACTTAACCCCGTTATCATAACACTATACCCCACTTTCATACACACCACACCCGGTTATCATACACGCTATACCCCGCTTTCATACACACTATTCCCCGTTATCATACACGCTATACCCCACTTTCATACACACCACACCCCGTTATCATACACGCTATACCCCGCTTTCATACACACTATTCCCCGTTATCATACACGTTATGCCCCGCTTTCAAACACACTATACCTTGTTTAACATACACATTATACCCCGCTTTCCATGTTAACAGATTGTGTCCAACTCATGAACAACGTCTACCAGCGGCGTATCGCTGACTTTAGAGTAGGGCGGCACACCCGGAACAGAGCACCACACAAGTACGGGTGACCTAGAAATAATTTAAACATTTTTTTTTTAACCCTAACTAAAGTTGTTCATTAATTGAAATTGTGTTCATTGTATTGTAGGTCATCATACAAGGCTGTATTATATTGACGAACACTCATTACGTTGCTACGTTGATCATCTTCATCATCTTCAACCCTAGTCAACTTTTTAAAACAAGTATCGCCCCCCCCCCCCCCCATTTTTTCCGCCCCCAAGCTACGAGACGTCATTTATGGACGGCCTTCAACCAGAAGTTGTTAACATTTGTGACGCCAGCAACAAGATCACTGACAAACCCGAGTACGACAGAATCACGTCCAAAATGGTTGGGAGCGTCGTTAAGCGAAAATGACCAGCGCCGTTGCTATGGCAACGGGAGGTCAGATTCAGGAGTTGAGACTTTCAAAAAGTGCGCGGCTCCATATTGATTGCCTGTGCTGAGCTGAATTGCGTTAGGTGCACGGCTGTGGCGGTAACTTGATCAGCTCAACCCCGGCTTTTACGGAATCCCAAAACAGGTCAAATCTGTACTTGGGTGTATGGAAGACGTTTTGCGGGGGGGGGGGGAATGTCTGTCTGGGTTTTAATCTAAGTGGAGAAATAAGACAATGCACTCAACGAATAAAAAATTGAATCCTAGCCCCCCGGGCAGGGGGGGGGAGGGGGGGCGGTTCTGTCTGGGTTTTAATCTAAGTGGATAAATAAGACAATGCACTCAACGAATAAACAATTGAATCCTAGCCCCCCGGGCAGGGGGTGGGAGGGGGGGCGGCTCCTGCCAATAACAATAGGATTGACGTGAGAGGCTGGAGAGGCAAATAATGTAGTGAGATACATTTTTATTTACGTTTCAGACTTCAACTTAGATTTTAAACGGTTCTCAGCTTTGGAAATGGGTGACACATAAGTTATCTCATATCAAAACACAGCCAAGTGTACATTACATTCCCTACCAGCGATCCTATAATTAATTAATTTTTACGTGAGAATAGTTTCTATGAATCCTGTATTTTGACAAAATATTCAATGATTCCCCTGTATTTTGACAAAATATTCAATGATTCCTCTGTATTTGACAACGTATACAACATTTCCTCTGTATTTGACAACGTATACAACATTTCCTCTGTATTTGACAATGTAATAAATGTTCTCTGTGAGTTTTACAACGTAATCAATGTCTCCTGTGTATTTTACAGCGTATAAGAAAAAGAAGAAAAAAAGAAGAGTCCAGATGTAGATTGATGTTCCTCAACATTTCTGCTGGCAAATCTACAGCAGCGGGTCTCAACCTGTTGGTCGTGACCCCTATTGGGGGCCGAACGACACTTACAAAGGGGTCACCTAAGACCATCGAAAAACACATATTTATTAAGAACCAACGAAAATAACTTTATGTTAGTAGGGTCATAACAACATGAGGAACATGTATAGAGGGTCACGGCATTATGAAGGTTGAGAACCACTGTTATACAGCAACACCATCCCTCGAGTTAATTAACCCCCCCCCCCTCGAAATGATCCCATGTGGTAACTCCACGTGCCCCAGACTATCGCCAGATGAGTTTATTCCATCCCTGTCATACTCAAGCTGTGACGGGTGGCCATGTTCATTGATTATCGCGGTGAGACGATGCCTTATTTTTATTAGGTCGGCTGTCTGAAATTCATTGATGTCATTGAAACAGGGTTACAAGGTGGGACAGCACTGACACGTCGGACAGAACTGACGTGTGGGACAGAAGTGACATCTGCGACAACACTGACACGTGGGGCAGCACTGGCGTGTGGGGATAGCACTGACAGAAGCGACTGATATGTGAACCCATAATGGTTAAAAACAAAAAAAAAACAAAAATAAAAAAAAAAAAAAAAAAAAAAAAAAAAAAAAAAACAAAAAAAAACGTGATGCCTTGATGGTTGAACGAAACCCGTGAATCCATGATGTTTTAGACCTCAAAGAAACCGTGCGCCACCTACTGGCATCATACGGGATTCCAATGTCAATGTTGACACGGCAAACAAAACGATAACCACTTGGACACCATAATTAGAGGGACCAAAGGAGTGACTACTGAGATGCAGAACTTCAATGGGCGCAGCGGGACAACAGAAGCTGCACAGAGAAGAGATCAAATGGTGGGCGCAGCGGGACAACAGAAGCTACACAGAAGATATCAAATTTTGGGGACAACGGGACAACGGAAGCTACACAGTACAGATTAAATGTGAACATTGAAAAAGCCTCAACTAGATGAAATAGGAACAATTAGAAAGCCTAACCTAGATGAAATATGAACATTGAGAAAGCCTCACCTAGATAAAATAGGAACATTGAGAAAGACTCACCCAGATAAAATACGAACATTGAGAAAGACTCACCCAGATAAAATACGAACATTGAGAAAGACTCACCTAGATAAAATAGGAACATTGAGAAAGACTCACCTAGATAAAATGTGAACATTGAGAAAGACTCACCTAGATAAAATAGGAACATTGAGAAAGACTCACCTAGATAAGGCGACTGGTATATACAAATCTCCATGGGTTTCTTCGTCACCCGTTCTTGTGTGGTGCTCTGTTCCGGATGTGTCGCCATACTCTGTATAATGTCAGCGATACGCCGCTGGTAGACGTTGTTCATGAGTTGGACACAATCTGTTAACATGAAAAGGGTGGTATAGTGTGTATGAAACAGGGGCGTCATTTGTCAGATTTTAAAAAAAAAAAGTGAGGGGTGGGTTGGGGGGGGGAGGCAAAACTTGGTCGGCCTGTTAATTTTGGTTATTACTAGAGGCGCCACATTACATATCAATTTAAATTAAACCTGGAAAGTGAATGAAAAGACAATTATAGTGTGTATGAAACAGGGGCGTCATTTGTCAGATTTTAAAAAAAAAAAGTGAGGGGTGGGTTGGGGGGGGGGAGGCAAAACTTGGTCGGCCTGTTAATTTTGGTTATTACTAGAGGCGCCACATTACATATCAATTTAAATTAAACCTGGAAAGTGCATGAAAAGACAATATAAAGTGTATGAAAGCGGGGTATAATGTGTATGAAAGAGGGGTTTAGTGTGTATGAAAGTGAGGTATAGAGTGTATGAAAGCCGAGTATAATGTGTGTGATAGCGGAGCATTGTGTGCATGAAAGCGGGGTATAATGTGTATGAAAGCGGGATGTAATGTGTATGAAAGCGGGATGTAATGTGTATGAAAGCGGGATGTAATCTGTAATGAAAGCGGGATGTAATCTGTAATGAAAGCGGGATGTAATCTGTAATGAAAGCGGGATGTAATCTGTAATGAAAGCGGGATGTAATCTGTAATGAAAGCGGGATATAATGTGTATGAAAGCGGGATGTAATGTGTAATGAAACCGGGATGTAATCTGTAATGAAAGAGGGATGTAATGTGTAATGTAAGCGGGGTAAAGCGTGTGTGTAAGCGGAGTATAGCGTTTCTCGTGGTATAGGGTGTGGGTGAGCTACATGTTAAGTCAAAACAAAATATTAATCTCATCTGACTTAAGCCCTGGCATGCTCTCTAAAAAAATGGGTGGCCGTACCATTTAAAATAAAATAATTAAAAAAAAGAAAAAAAAAGTTCTAAGGGGAGTAACCAATGATATATTTAATAATCAACTTCCTTGGAATTATCTGTCCTTATACTAGTTAAGCTATCGTATAAAACTGTTTAAATGTATGAGGGGTAATAAGGGGAGAGACTGCAATCAGGTTAGTACAAAATAAAATGAGTAAAACAGAGTATGGTTAAACCTGAAAAATTAAACGCAACAAAACAGCGAACGTGTCGGCAGAAAGCCTTCGTCAGCGAACAAAACAACAGAAAAAATAAATTAAACGCAACAAAACAGCGAACGTGTCGGCAGAAAGCCTTCGTCAGCGAACAAAACAACAGAAAAAACGTTATAAAAATAAGAAATAGCACTTAGCTGGTAAGTAGTATCTGTGGGCAGCAAAAGAAGTGTTTTGCTGCCCACAGATACTACTTACCAGCTAAGTGCTATTTCTTATTTTTATAACGTTTTTTCTGTTGTTTTGTTCGCTGACGAAGGCTTTCTGCAGACACGTTCGCTGTTTTGTTGCGTTTAATTTTTCAGGTTTAACCATACTCTGTTTTACTCATTTTATTTTAAATGTATGAGGTATCGGTTTGCGTTGTGTAGTCCTCCTGTATCTCAATGTGTCAGACGCCGATGTCCGTGTGTAAAATACCAGCACGATAAGTGCACACAAATTAGCTCCGGAATGTATCATGAAAAACAAACTAGTCCAAACTCATCCGTCTGCAAGCCCAAACCATCCGCATTTACAAGCACACGAACCAAACAACCACACCTACCACCAAACCATCCACACCCTCCACCTAAATATCAACACCCACCGACCAACAGTCCACACACTCCACCTAAACAACACCACTCCCCACCCAACAGTCCACACTCTCCACCTAACATCACCACTCCTTACCCAACAGTCCACAACCTACACCTACACATCAACACCCACCACCCAACAGTCCACACCCTCCACCTATACATCAACACTCACCACCCAACCATCCAAACCCTCCACCTAAACATCCACACCCACCACCCAACCTTCAGCACCCTCCACCTACACATCAACACCCATCAACCAACCATCCTCACCCTCCACCTACACATCAACACCCACCACCCAACAGTCCTCACCCTCCACCTACACATCAACACCCACCACCCAAACCAACCTCACCCTCCACCTACACATCAACACCCACCACCCAACCAACCTCACCCTCCCCCTACATAACAACCCCCACCACCCAACCAACCTCTCCTCACCCTCCACCTACACATCCACCCCCACCCCCCCACCCTCCCCCCCCCCCCCCCACACATCCACACCCACCCCCCCAACCATCCTCACCCTCCACCTACACATCAACACCCACCACCCAACCATCCTCACCCTCCACCTACATATCAACACCCACCACCCAACCAACCTCACCCTCCACCTACACATCAACACCCATCAACCAACCAATCCTCACCCTCCACCTACACATCAACACCCACCACCCAACCAACCTCACCCTCCCCTACACCGACTAGCCCCAGAGGCCGGTGAACTTTTTAAACCCCTAGCCAAAAATGTGTTTTATGCTCAGTTCACGCGATCAAATTTCCGTTTAATTTTCGTCACGTCTTTTTTGAACGCATTATGTTATGACACAAACGAGTGCGTTCAAAAAGATATTTGACGAAAATTTGATCGGGTGAGCTGAGCATACGATGACGTCATCCCCGTGGGTTTGAGAGTAAGAAAATAATCGAGTTTTCAAATTGAAAGTGTTTATTTAATCTATGTCCCCGGACGATACAACTGACTGCGAATATAAAATTAAAATAGTTCAAAATAAATTCGAATAAAATAAATTAATACAACCTTCATTGTTGAACAAAAGAATTTCTTAGGAGAAAAAAAAATGAGCTTATTTTGTAGAAATGATATTTCATTTTGAGATAGCGGGTTTGTCATTCTTTAGGCTGGGGGACGCCACATCGCCATTGCGTAATGTTACTATTTTTAGACAAGGTTTTCGTGAAGCATGGCTGATAACAAGGTAAGTCCGTATATAGGTATAGTCTATATAGCAGTAACAATTTGCATGTTAACAGCATCAGAGGATGATGTACCTGTCACCAGGGTAGGTTAACACGGAGGAGGCTCACAGGGAAAGCCTGGCCGAGTTTACTGCTCTGGGCGGCAACAATTCTTGTGACGCCACTGGGCATAAGATAAAATAGGGGAACCATGCCATAAACACGAGACCCCGCAGATTATATTAGCTGTCGATCCACCGATAACAACATGGTGGGTACATTTCTCTGTTACACAGACAAAAAAAAAGATTACACTCTGATTGATGTCTTTTGATCCCTAATTACCCCCAAAATTTTTATTTTAACCCCATTTCGCCGACCCCAAAAACAATCGAAAGATTCAAACCAACCTACACCAACCATCCTCCTCCCACTTGACATCATCAACACATCATCAGATAGCATACCTTCCTTCCACTGACACCATCTACAATCATCAAATAACACACCCTCCTCCCACTGATACAATCTTCAATCATCAAATAACACACCCTCCTCCCACTGATACAATCTTCAATCATCAAATAACACACCCTCCTCCTACTGATACAATCTTCAATCATCAAATAACACACCCTCCTCCCACTGATACAATCTTCAATCATCAAATAACACACCTTCCTCCCACTGATACAATCTTCAATCATCAAATAACACATCTTCCTCCCACTGATACAATCTTCAATCATCAAATAACACATCTTCCTCCCACTGACACCATCTACAATCATCAAATAACACACCCTCCTCCCACTGATACAATCTTCAATCATCAAATAACACACCCTCCTCCCACTGATACAATCTTCAATCATCAAATAACACACCCTCCTCCCACTGATACAATCTTCAATCATCAAAAACCAGACCTTCCACCCTCCTCCCGCTGTCACCATCTTGACACCATCTACAATAATCAAAAAAACGTACCTTCGTCCGCGGTGCCCAGGTTCTTCTGGTCCTGCTCCTGCTGCACCACGTACTGACACAGGAGGATCACCAATCCTATGATGACCCCGATCCCCATGATGCAGAAGAGCAGACAGACGAAGACATTGAACTGGTCGTCCTCTTCGTCGTCCACTGGGTGACCGCCCCGTCTTTTGCCTTGGAGGTGAAGGTCACGGTAGTATCCGTAGTATTCCGAGCGTGTATCTGCAATGGAGAAAAGCAGATCTGTCCAGTGTCCAGGTTGGCTGTTTTTGGTATCACAGGCGCAATGTTGCTAAATTGCCACCCAGGGCGAACCCCACAAAAAATGCGCTCCCTTACCCTAACCTTTTCGATTAAATAATGTTACCGAGGCGTTCCTATATAAAAGGCACACCAATGTTGAACACACACCAGTGTTGAACACACACCAGTGTTGAACACACACCAGTGTTGAACACACACCAGTGTTGAACACACACCATTAAATAATGTTACCGAGGCGTTCCTATATAAAAGGCACACCAATGTTGAACACACACCAGTGTTGAACACACACCAGTGTTGAACACACACCAGTGTTGAACACACACCAGTGTTGAACACACACCAGTGTTGAACACACACCAGTGTTGAACACACACCAGTGTTGAACACACACCAGTGTTGAACACACACCAGTGTTGAACACACACCAGTGTTGAACACACACCAATGTTGAACACACACCAATGTTGAACACACACCAATGTTGAACACACACCAATGTTGAACACACACCAATGTTGAACACACACCAGTGTTGAACACACACCAATGTTGAACACACACCAATGTTGAACACTCACCAATGTTGAACACTCACCAATGTTGAACACAAACATCAAAGTTGAACACACATCAGTGTTGAAAACACGACAGTGTTGAGCACACACAAATGCTAAACACACACCAGTGTTGAAAACGCACACAAATGCTAAACACCCACACCAATGCTGAACACATACCTGTGTTGAAAACACGACAGTGTTGAACATACAAACAAATGCTAAACACACACATCAATGTTGAACACACACCAACGCTGAACACACATCAGTGTTGAAAACACGACAGTGTTGAACACACACACAAATGCTAAACGCACACATTAATGTTGAACACACACCAATGTTGAACACACACAAATGCTAAACACAAACATCAATGTTGAACACACCAGTGTTGAAAACACGACAGTGTTGAACATACACACAAATGCTAAACACACACATCAATGTTGAACACACACCAACGCTGAACACACACCAATGCTGAACACACACCAGTGTTAAAAAAACGACAGTGTTGAACACACACACAAATGCTAAACACACACATCAATGTTGAACACACACCAATGCTGAACACACACACCAATGTTGAACACAAACACCAATGTTGAACACACACACCAATGTTAAACACACACACCAATGTTGAAAACATAATTTTACCGAGGCGTTCCTATACAACAGCCACATCAGTGTTGAACACATACACCAATTATGAACATACACATCAGTGTTGAACACACGACAGTGTTGAACACACACACAAAAGCTAAAAACACACATCAATGTTGAACCAGTGTTGAACATGTCGAGTATGAGCGTTCATTAGTAATTGTTGCGACTCAATATTATGTTCATTAGTTGTTGAACGCTTTTCCCGCGCTTGACTATTATAGTTAGTGAACGCTCTTCCCGCCATTGTCTCTATGACGTATTTTTATGCTGATTCGTAAGTATTGTCTATGCAGTATTGTGACGTATGTTTTAGTGGTGCGGCAGTCTTGAGTGGAACCTTGGAGTGATAGGATGTGTGTTATTTAGGTCTGATAGCGAGCTGCGCTATATTCACGTGTATGTGTATTATATTTACTTAGATATTAAAGTTATAGTTATTATGAAAAGGAGTTGAGTTTGTTCAATGATTAGTGAGAATAGTACGACGCTTCAAAGTGTGAAAAGAACTTGACGAATGTAATCAATCCAAGAAGACTATAGGAGTTGACAGAACACAAACAGCAATGTTATACACACAGCAATGTTAACCACACAGCAATGTTGAACACACAGTAATGTTGAACACACACGCCAATGTTCAACACACACACCAATATTCAACACTCACACCAATGTTCAACACATACGTCAATTTTGAACACACACACACACAAATGCTAAACACACACTTCAGTGTTGAACACATACAGCAATGTTGAACACACACTGCAATGCTAAACATACAAAGTTAAACACACACGCAATGTTGAACACACAATGGACACACAGCAATGCTGAACACATAATTATATATATATTACATTCGTTTGAATGCAACCCTCCATGTAAGAATAATATTTAAAGATGTGTAAACCGGGGGGGGGGGGGGTCTGGAACTGAAACACCTCCACCCCCTCCCTCCGATTATTAAAAATGATGGTGCAGCTGTTGCTGCCCTGCAGACCATTAAATAATGGTGCAAGCTGTTGTTCCCATTTAGA
>CAXITT010000301.1:301269-317512 GCA_964033795.1 Lymnaea stagnalis | reverse complement strand
GGGGGGGGGGGCTACGGGTTGTTGGGTGGCAGGGGGGGCCTACGGGGTGTGAGGTGGCAGGGCGGGCCTCCGGGGTGTGTTGTAACAGGGGGGCCTACGGGGTGTGGGGTGGGTATGAGGATAAAGTGCTTGACCTTCTTAGACATATCTGTTATGAATTTTATAAGCCACAACAAAACGAACAAGGCAGGCGACTGTGGTAACAAATAGCAAGCTATCTAATCATGTCATGGCTGTATGCCAACAAGAGTTCCAACGCTTGCCCTGTGATATTCACCAGCACGAACGAACCGACCTATGTCAGCCGCCATGTTTCCCTTAGCAAATCAAAGCTTTCTGTAGGGTGTCGAGTTCCGTCCCCACTGGTGTCAAGTTTTTTTTCAGAAATTATTTCCTCAGGTTACTATTCTCTTCCGTGTTATTAAGATTACCCTTTATGTCCGTGATATTGAGATTAACCTTAATGTCCGTGTTATTAAGATTACCCTTTATGTCCGTGTTATAAAGATTACCTTTTATGTCCGTGTTATAAAGATGACCCTTTATGTCCGTGTTATAAAGATGACCCTTTATGTCCATGTTATTAAGATTACCCTTTATGTCCATGTTATTAAGATGACCCTTTATGTCCGTGTTATTAATATGACCCTTTATGTCCGTCTTATTAAGATGACCTTTATGTCCGTGTTATTAAGATTACCCTTTATGTCCGTGTTATTAAGATTACCCTTTATGTCCGTGTTATTAAGATTACCCTTTATGTCCGTGTTATTGAGATTAACCTTAATGTCCGTGTTATAAAGATTACTCTTTATGTCCGTGTTATTAAGATGACCCTTTATGTCCGTGTTATTAAGATGACCCTTTATGTCCGTGTTATTAAGATGACCCTTTATGTCCGTCTTATTAAGATGACCCTTTATGTCCGTGTTATTAAGATGACCCTTTATTTCCGTGTTATTAACATTACACTTCATGTCCGTGTTATTAAGATTACCCTTTATGTCCGTGTTATTAAGATTACCCTTTATGTCCGTGTTATTAAGATTACCCTTTATGTCCGTGTTATTAAGATGACCCTTTATGTCCGTGTTATTAAGATGACCCTTTATGACCGTGTTATTGAGATGACCCTTTATGTCCATGTTATTGAGATGACCCTTTATGTCCGTGTTATTGAGATGACCCTTTATGTCCGTGTTATGGAGATGACCCTTTATGTCAGTGTTATTGAGATGACCCTTTCTTTCCGTGTTATTAAGATGACCCTTTATGTCCGTGTTATTAAGATGACCCTTTATGTCCGTGTTATTGAGATGACCCTTTATGTCCGTGTTATTGAGATGACCCTTTATGTCCGTGTTATTGAGATGACCCTTTATGTCCGTGTTATTAAGATGACCCTTTATGTCCGTGTTATTAAGATTACCCTTTATGTCCGTGTTATTCAGATTACTCTTTATGTCCGTGTTATTAAGATGACCCTTTATGTCCATGTTATTAAGATGACCCTTTATGTCCGTGTTATTAAGATGACCCTTTATGTCCGTGTTATTAAGATGACCCTTTATGTCCGTGTTATTGAGATGACCCTTTATGTCCGTGTTATTAAGATGACCCTTTATGTCCGTGTTATTGAGATGACCCTTTATGACCGTGTTATTGAGATGACCCTTTATGTCCGTGTTATTAAGATTACCCTTTATGTCCGTGTTATTGAGATGACCCTTTATGTCCGTGTTATTGAGATGACCCTTTATGTCCGTGTTATTGAGATGACCCTTTATGTCCATGTTATTAAGATGACCCTTTATGTCCGTGTTATTGAGATGACCCTTTATGTCCGTGTTATTGAGATGACCCTTTATGTCCGTGTTATTGAGATGACCCTTTATGTCCGTGTTATTGAGATGACCCTTTATGTCCGTGTTATTGAGATGACCATTTATGTCCGTGTTAATAAGATTATGAAATTGCAGAACGCGGCATGTTAAAGTTTGAATCAATTGACAGGAAAATATGATTTGAACGTTTCGGCGTAGAGCCTTCTTCAGCGAACAGGACAAAGGAAAATACCACAACGCATTATTTGATTTTACTATATAGTGTAATGCATTCAAAAAGAAATTAGACGAAAATTTGAGTGTGTGAACTTGAGAAAAATTCGACCAAACTTCCGTTCGATCAAATTTTCTTCGACGAAATTTCTTTTATTAAACAAATTTCCTGTATCCGAAATTATTTGAATACTGTGACATATGTTCTTTATAAGCGAACCGTCCTTTGCACTTATGCCCTCCCCCCCCCCCACCGGGGGTCCTCCTGACCTCCAGCGCGCTCACACATCTTTTACCTCCCATCAAAATAATTAAAATAATCTTAATCAACATGAGTTTCGTGTATTTAATGACAGTGATAATTATTTTTTTAAAGTGTCATTTAAATGTTATGGTCTCGACATGATCGATAGAGTATTCGAAGTGGCACTTCTACAATATTCGCACAACAAATTTGGCACTACGACAACTTAATTGACCCTCTGCAGCGTTGCGCCTTATGCCGTTTCAACCAATAATTTCGCGTGTAAACTATCATATGTCATCAAACGTCATCATATGTCATCATATGTCAGCATTGTCCTTTTGATACATCTTATCCCTAATGGCGCCTTGACCCATTTTTTGCCTCGGGGAGACGGGTGGGGGGAGGGGGGAGGCAGCCTATGTTTGTCCCTTTTATAATTTCGATGGATACGTCACTGGTTTAAGCGGATACGTCACTGGTTTAAGCGGATACGTCACTGGTTTCAGCGAATACGTCAGTGGTTTAAGCGGATACTTCAGGGTTTAAGCAAATACGTCACTGGTTCAAGAGGATACGTCACCACTGGTTTAAGCGGATACATCCCTGGTTTAAGCGGATACGTCACTAGTTTACGCGGATAAGTCACTGGTTTAAGCGGATACGTCACTGGTTTAAGCGGATACGTCACTGGTTCAAGCGGATACGTCAATGGTTTAAGTGGATACGTCACTGGTTAAAGCGGATACGTCACCATTGGTTTAAGCGGATACGTCACTGGTTTAAGTGGATACGTCACTGGTTTAAACACTCATTCATTGTTTGCAGCAAACTTTATTCGACTGGTGCGGCGGACGATGAACCACTACTTCCCAGCCACTCCCCCTTGTTACGTTTACAACACTCTCCTTCCCTTGCTACGTTTACAACACTCTCCTTCCCTTGCTACGTTTACAACACTCTCATTCCCTTGTTACGTTTACAACACTCTCCTTCCCTTGCTACGATTACAACACTCTCCTTCCCTTGCTACGTTTACAACACTCTCCTTCCCTTGCTACGTTTACAACACTCTCCTTACCTTGCTACGTGTACAACACTCTCCTTCCCTTGCTACGTTTACAACGCTCTCCTTCCCTTGCTACGTTTACTACACTCTTCTTCCCTTGCTACGTTTACAACACTCTCATTCCCTTGTTACGTTTACAACACTCTCCTTCCCTTGCTACGTTTACAACACTCTCCTTCCCTTGCTACGTTTACAACACTCTCCTTCCCTTGCTACGTTTACAACACTCTCCTTACCTTGCTACGTGTACAACACTCTCCTTCCCTTGCTACGTTTACAACACTCTCCTTCCCTTGCTACGTTTACAACACTCTCCTTCCCTTGCTACGTTTACAACACTCTCCTTCCCTTGCTACGTTTACAACACTCTCCTTCCCTTGCTACGTTTACAACACTCTCCTTCCCTTGCTACGTTTACAACACTCTCCTTCCCTTGCTACGTTTACAACACTCTCCTTCCCTTGCTACGTTTACAACACTCTCCTTCCCTTGCTACGTTTACAACACTCTCCTTCCCTTGCTACGTTTACAACACTCTCCTTCCCTTGCTACGTTTACAACACTCTCCTTCCCTTGCTACGTTTACAACACTCTCCTTCCCTTGCTACGTTTACAACACTCTCCTTCCCTTGCTACGTTTACAACACTCTCCTTCCCTTGCTACGTTTACAACACTCTCCTTCCCTTGCTACGTTTACAACACTCTCCTTCCCTTGCTACGTTTACAACACTCTCCTTCCCTTGCTACGTTTACAACACTCTCCTTCCCTTGCTACGTTTACAACACTCTCCTTCCCTTGCTACGTTTACAACACTCTCCTTCCCTTGCTACGTTTACAACACTCTCCTTCCCTTGCTACGTTTACAACACTCTCCTTCCCTTGCTACGTTTACAACACTCTCCTTCCCTTGCTACGTTTACAACACTCTCCTTCCCTTGCTACGTTTACAACACTCTCCTTCCCTTGCTACGTTTACAACACTCTCCTTCCCTTGCTACGTTTACAACACTCTCCTTCCCTTGCTACGTTTACAACACTCTCCTTCCCTTGCTACGTTTACAACACTCTCCTTCCCTTGCTACGTTTACAACACTCTCCTTCCCTTGCTACGTTTACAACACTCTCCTTCCCTTGCTACGTTTACAACACTCTCCTTCCCTTGCTACGTTTACAACACTCTCCTTCCCTTGCTACGATTACAACACTCTCCTTCCCTTGCTACGTTTACAACACTCTCCTTCCTTTGCTACGATTACAACACTCTCCTTCCCTTGCTACATATACAACACTCTCCTTCCCTTGCTACGTTTACAACACTCTCCTTCCCTTGCTACGTTTTCAACACTCTCCTTCCCTTGCTACGTTTTCAACACTCTCCTTCCCTTGCTACGTTTTCAACACTCTCCTTCCCTTGCTATGTTTACAACACTCTCCTTCCATATCACCGAATCCACCAGTTCTCGCAATGAGAGGAATCGTTGGTGTAAAAGTACACTGTTTGAATTCGGCGACTTATGTCGGTGGCTTGGTCACAATTGAAGCCCTATTACAAGTACTATTACAAGGCCCCCCCCCCCGGGTTGAGGGGTATTTTTCATTCACTGGAGCAGGTCACGGTGTCCGGGGCGGGGTAGGGGGTCATGGATTCTGTCACTAAAGGACAATTAGATATGGATCAAAGCACACAGACAAACTAGGGCAGTGTTGTACAATCTTTTTGACTATGCGGGCCCCAAAAAAATGTTCGCAAAGCCCAGTGCCGCACATGAAAAGGTTTTTTTTTCTGTTTATTTTTTTTTTATTTAATTTTTTTTATTTTTTTTTAGAAATTCTAATACTTTTTACCTTATGCATGGCATAAAGAAACCTTTATCCAATACCATTATCTGCTCAAGCAGAATATACATAAATATATTCTTTAATTTTATATTTTCCATTGAGTTGTTCTTGAAATTTTCTTATTTTGTGGTAGTTTCAAGTAATATGTCTGCCCTCATTAGATTTTTCTAAATGTTCACATTTCAAAAAAAAAATTTTTTTTTGTTTTTTTTTTTTTGACTTGATGTCGTTGGTCACGATGGTCACGACAGAGAATAGAGCTTCTCTTTTACTTCAGGCATGTGTCCCCAAGACATACTTAAAATGTGTTACCACATTGGTCTCGCATGCTTATGTTTCCTTATGTACATGACATTTCATGTTTGAAATCGTTCTACTCTTCACTACCCCCTCCCGGGCCCGAAATACACTCCCCCCCCCCAAACCCCCGGGGTCCAAATCAATCCAACTTTAACACGCTTTAGAATTCGTCTCGGGCGGGGGTGGGGGGGGGGTTGCACTAAGCTGGCTCACGATCAAGGGCGTGGGGGTAGAACGTTCGCTTGGAGATGTTACATGACGTGAACGTCTACTCGGAGATGTTACATGACGTGAACGTCCACTCGGAGATGTTACATGACGTGAACGTCCACTCGGAGATGTTACATGACGTGAACGTCCACTCGGAGATGTTACATGACGTGAACGTCCACTCGGAGATGTTACATGACGTGAACGTCCACTCGGAGATGTTACATGACGTGAACGTCCACTCGGAGATGTTACATGACGTGAACGTCCACTCGGAGATGTTACATGACGTGAACGTCCACTCGGAGATGTTACATGACGTGAACGTCCACTCGGAGATGTTACATGACGTCAATAGCCGTGGCGACAGTGGATCTACACTTAAGATTTGCAAACCACGTCTCGAGCTTGTGTCCACGCAGGAAGAAGATGGCAGCACACGTGTAATATTACAGGAAGAAGATGGTAGCACACGTGCAATATTACAGAAAGAAGATGGTAGCACACGTGTAATATTACAGGAAGAAAATGGTAGCACACTTGAAAGATTACAGGAAGAAGATGGTAGCACACTTGTAATATTACAGGGAGAAGATGGTAGCACACTTGTAATATTACAGAAAAGAAGATGGTAGCACACATGTAATATTACAGGAAGAAGATGGTAGCACACTTGTAAGATACAGGAAGAAGATGGTAGCACACCTGTAATATTACAGGAAGAAGATGTTAGCACACATGTAAGATTACAGGAAGAAGATGTAACACACCTGTAATATTACAGGAAGAAGATGGTAGCACACATGTAATATTACAGGAAGAAGATGGTAGCACACATGTAAGATTACAGGAAGAGTTCTTTATCGTCATCGTCCAAACGGCGGCTCCTCATAGAAGCCATCGTTGGAAAAATGACGTCGGCAAATCTTGTTTGGACGCCATCGACGTTAACCAAGGAGTCGGAAATAATTTATTTTTTTTTTTTTTGGAGTGAATGAGGAGATATGTTTACATATTTTATCTGCTAAGAAAATAGTTTTGGACCCGCATTTCATGATAGATTAGTAAAATTGAGCCACATGTGGCTCCTGGTTGCCGACCACTGCATTAACCCAAGGATGGGTGTGGGGAGGACCGTGCCGAGGAAAGACTGCGACCTGGGCGAAACCCTAAAAAATGGCGCCCCAAGTCCCCCCCCCCCACCCCACCATGATTCATAAGTACATGGTATAAGATATAAGCATTTCAATAGGCCTAAAGACATATATTCACACGGCCGCGGATGTGGTATTAAGACAGGTACAATAAAGATAAGGGGAAAATGTGACATTATTTTCGTATGTTATAAAATGGAAAGAGTTGAGTTTAGAAAGAATTTAATGTGATTAATTAATTCCACCCAATACGTTGTGAACAAACAAATAGCATCGCTCATCTTGACCATGTTGACTAGGCTCACACACAACAAAAACCCCTGTGTTGGTAGTAACTGAAGGATGGGGAAATGAACCTCTTTAATTAAGTCCGTTTAACCCATTATGAGGTCATACGGCGTGAAACGGGTGGAAGCGTGGGCGGGGCGTACCCCTAATAAGCGCAGGCCAGGGCATCTCAACCTGTTGAGTGTGGTGGAACGGGCAGAAAATATTTGCATCACAGCAGGTTACCTAACCATTGACTATTTTGCTCATTTTGTTCGATTTTCTCAAACTGTCGCGGATCGACAGCTAGGTGACCAGGGGGAGAGGGGTGCAACCGGGTCATCACTTTGAGGAGCACTGAGAAAGCAGATTTGGTACAGCCATGTAGAGAACGCGTGTCTCACAAAGGGAATGTAGGGATTACCCGTACAGATCCAATTGACCAACATCGCTACTAAATCTATCTGACGCAAGGCGTCCCCCAGTTTGGCTACGTCTCACAGTTTGACTATACGCCTCCGAGTAGAGCGCCTCACTCTGAATGACATGCCAGGATAACACGCCGTGCGCCGTGCAATGATGCAGGTGAACCTGGCTTAACTCACAGACACCCACCTCACCTCTGTACCTGTAGCCTGCATCACGTTACATTGTCAGGTCACAGCATCCACCAGGTGTTTGACAATACGCATTGGTGACCCCCCCCCCAATACACTTCGGACTACACACATACACATACAAAGCGCAGAACAGCTACGTCTCCCATTTTGGCTACATCTCTATGTTTGGCTACGTCTCTCAGTTTGGCTACGCCTCCCAGTATGGCTACCTCTCTTAGTTTGGTTACGTCTCCCAGTTTAGCTACGTCTCTCACTTTGGCTACGCCTCCCAGTATGGCTGCCTCTCTTAGTTTGGCTACTCTCCCAGTTTAGCTACGTCTCTCAGTTTGGCTACGCCTCCCAGTATGGCTACCTCTCTTAGTTTAGTTACGTCTCCCAGTTTAGCTACGTCTCACAGTTTGACTATACGCCTCCGATTAAACCTGCTTTCAAACATTAGCCTTTTCTACGCCAATCCAGTTCACAAAGTAATTTATGTTTACTTTTGGACGTGACTTAGCGATTATGATATGTTACTATAACTTTGCTTCTCTAATAAACACAAGCCGCTAGTTACGTCTTAAGGACAAAGGTTTCATCTGACGGTGGCCGTGGCTATTCTTAATATAAGCTCTTTGGTGAAATATTAGGCATGTTACTCTGAAAATTAGCCTTATGAAGTGTAGGGTCTTTGTCTTTTGAACATAAGACTTATGAAGTGTAGGGCCTTTGTCCTTTGAACATTAGTCTTATGACGTGTAGGGCATTTGTCCTTTGAACATAAGACGTATGATGTGTATAGGGTCTTTGTCTTAGTGTACTTATTAAATCGTATGGGGTGTTTGCCAGGGTTTGCCCTACCCTGTTCAATAATGATGATCTCCTAGTATTGTTAAACGTAATCTCGCAACCATAATATTTTTGACATTGGAAAAAGAAAAAGAAAAAAGGAGTTATTGTATTCAATTATAGAAAGCTTAAGAAATAAACGTGTGAGTTATTCAATAAAGCAAAACACTCACGAGGAAATGTAAAACATGTCTAAACATCTTTAGCAAAACTTCAAACTCAATGGTTTCTCTTGTTCTTATGGTCACTTTCTCTCTCACACACCCCTGTGATGCTAACTCCCACCCTTGAGTGGAAGGGTTTGGGGGGCGAGAGGGAGAACCCCAGGCTGGGGAGACCCTGGTCTGTAGGGCGTCTATTAATCTGTAAGCAATCGAGTAGAAGCAATCGGAATTGTAAGATCGATTAGGCGTTGAATATCTCAATCTATTTTATGAGCTCAACCAACTGCGGCCGGCCGGCTTGGATTTAGCACCAGACCCTTTACGGTGAAAAGTTTTAAGAATTATAAGAGCTGTAAGCGAAATTGTAACAGTTTGTTATCATTATAATCATCAAATAGTCAACAGCTTTATAAATATTTTTTAACAGTACATTTTTGTATTACAAATATTTATAGTGAATTCTAGAATTAAATACTTTGCAGAATTGACCAAGGCCCGGGAGGGGGGGGGGGAGGTCGTCCTAAAAAGGTACATTTGTTTTGATCGATAAAATAAAAGAACCCTTTTCATCTCTACAGGGGCGACTAGACTAGACTAGACTAAACTAGACTAGACTAGACCAGATCTACAAAGTACTTGCTCTCTATCGGGATTCGTGCATCACATTAAACAGATATGTTAAGGCAAAAATTTCACAAACTTAAACTGTAAATCGGAGAGAGAGAGAGAGAAAGAAAGAGAGAGAAAGAGAGAGAGAGAGAAAGAGAGAAAGAAAGAGAGAAAGAGAGAGAGAAAGAGAGAGAGAAAGGAAGAGAGAGAGAAAGGAAGAGAGAGAGAGAAAGAGAGAGAGAAAGAGAGAGTTGGATGTCAGTTGGTTATCAGTTTAAAACACAGTCATGAACGAGGCACGGGGCTCAAGCAGTCACATGACTTGTGATTCTCAGTGTTAAATGTTTAGGTTTTATTCCTGATCATCGATTCGCACATCAACATGATTAACACATGCAGGCTACACGTCATGGGTAGGATACTAAATGTCACATCCGTCTCACTATTTGTTGGTCATACATGAAATGCCATATGCCACTCTGGTCAAGTCGTCTCCTACACAAACAATTCTAACTATATGATTCGCGGGCTTGACACGACATATGTCATGATATGAAATAAACTTTTATGTAACATGTCATGATATGAAATGATCATATATTTAGCGTAAATAAGGGTTTTATTCCCTGACAGGGGCTGGCGTATATTTAACTCCAGGTTAAACACCCCTTTAAAAGAATGAATTGAGTAATACGCCGGGCACATGGTCGGTCATGGTCCATGGTCACGTGTATTATAATTATGGTTTAGGGCGCGCTACTCAGGTCCTAGATAATTATGACTATGCGATTCACAATCTTAACATAACATATTTCACATATCAATATGCCATGATATGATACAATTATATTTGTATGGGCCTCGCCTGCACGATTTATTTCCTGAACGCTGTTCACGAAAGGAAAGTGCAAGTGTAACCTTACTACCGAGGAATGAATTGAACGATAAAGCACGCCACGTGCATGTATTAGCATTACATTTAGGCCTAGATAATCTAGTGCAGTAGTTCCCAAACTTTTAAGTTTGGCGGACCGGTGAACAAGTTTCGAAATTTTACGAGGGACCGGTGCATGATTTATTTTTATACTTTTATTTCTATTTGACAATAAATATTTATGTTATGGGGACCGGCAGCGATAGGCATGCGGACCGGAGAAGGTCCACGGACCGCCATTTGGGGACCACTGAAATCTAGTGGACCTATTCGATTATACCCCATATGGGGATCCTCACGCTATGGCCCGCTGGGACAGATCCGGCCCGCCAGGGGTCCTTAATCGGACCCACCTGACGGCTGGGGTGACACCTCGCTTGCGGCAAAAACAAACATGAAACCGGACATTGATCATCACATTAGCCTTACTTCCCTTTGAAGCGAGTTTGTTTTCCCTACAAATAAGATGGGTGCGGTGTGCATAGAATTATAATTCGTTCACATTTTTATTTCAGTCTATAGTCCGGCCCCAGAAAGTGTCTGAAGGACACTAATCCGGTGCCTTGTTTGAGTTGAAGGGCCCATGGCCTTGGGCGCCCGCAGGGGGGGGGGGGGGGGGGCACTTGCCCCCCCCCCCCCCGGATTGATTGGATAAAAAATTTTTTGCCAAAAATAGACAAAAAATGTATTAAAGTAAAGAGAAAATCAAGAGAAAGTAACGAAGCTGATGTCCTGCCCGTTCGTTCACCATACAAAAACGCTACACTAAATTAAAACTACATTCATTAAAACATTACTAAAAAAAATTTGCCCCCCCCCCCTAGAAAGTTTTCTGCGGGCGACCATGCCAATGGCCCTAAGCTATATAATCTATAATTCTATTGACAATATCGTAATATATCAATTATTATATAGCCTCAGTGAACCGTAGAATAGTATTAATCATTATTAGTAAGTGTTTAGTATTAGTATGAGTAGCAAATAAGTATATACTCACAGGGCTATGGCTTTAACTTTCAGCACCAAGAATTAAATCAAGTATAATTTAGTATATCCCATGCCTCGGAAGTCAGCGTGGGAAAAACTATTCACAGAACAGAAAGAAATATCCCCGACATCAACCATTGAGCGTCAGCATCACACACAGCACTGCACACCACCACACACAGCACTGCACACCACACCACCACACGCCAGCTGTGTTCAGGCGCACGTTCACAGCGTGTCATGATACACATACCGCAGTCCTACCACTAGCGAGTCGTAACACAGCACACCGTGTCAGTGACCCTTCCCTCGTCTGGATGTCCTGAATGTTGTGTGTGGGTTTCTTTTTTTTTAAACACACACACATACGCGCCGTTTTGTACAAATCTTAAAGGTCAAGGTCGTTGGCATTTTTTTTTTTTTTAAAGTGCAGTGCCTTACATTAATTTCTAGTAAACACCGTACAACAACCAACCCATTCAGTCATCCCCCACCCGAGAGTGTGTTTGTACCAGCGGAAACAGGTCACCTGGTCTGGAGCCAGCACACCACAGGGCAACACAACACGCATATTATAGGATGTGCTTTTGTATATGTTTGCGTGTTGATCCTTCAATCAATTACTATCGTGGCGCTCACTAAGCTTGAAAACAAATCGCTTCAAATATTATGCAAGTGTAAGTATAACAGATTTGTAGTTGTGTGCTTTTTAATATTCTCTAGATGAGAGGTTCCCAAACTTTTTTTTTATTGGTCCCCCTTACGCATTGATAAGACTATTCATGTAAGTGTAAACTCCCCCCCCCCCTATAACAGATTTGTAGTTTGGTGCTTTTTAATATTCTCTAGATGAGATGTTCCCAAACTTTTTTTTTATTGGTCCCCCTTACTCATTGAAAAGACTATTCATGTAAGTGTAAACACCCCCCCCCCCCAACCAATTCGTTTCCACAAAAAAGTAAAACACATCAAAAATCCTATGAGCTAAATAATCAAAGGACAGCAAAGAAAGCTAATAATGAAATTTATTGATTTTTTTTCCCTTTAATTTTACAAGTTATTTCAGCTTTTTAAAAATATTGTATTATTATTATTTCTAATTTCTATAACAAGTAGTGGGGCTAAACCAAGACATGTAAATAAACACAGCACTGTAATGTGGGGAAATAAAATCAATGAAAACTATCGACATAGGACTTAACTTAAGGAAAACAAAACAAAAAATTTTTTTTTTTTTAATTTTTTGTGGATAAAATTAAAATTTGTTGTTAATATATCGCTAAGCATGGTGTAAAAAAATTTTTTTGACGGTTTCCGCAATTTTAAATATAATTTTTGAACCCCCCCCCCCCCCCCCCCCCCCACACGTTGGGGGTTACAGTTTTAGATAGATTGTTGGTGAAATGGGTGACCACTTGTCAATTTTATTATGCGCCTGTCAATATAAGGAATCATGAGCCCTACGGGAATGTCCAGATAAGAAAAGAACAACAGTTCGGACATATTTGCCAAAAGCATTCCCCGGCGAACAGATTAGGTGAAACCGTAGCCTAACTCAATTTTGTTTTTTTGTTTTTTAAACGTAGAGTAATTATACTATAGGTTCAGTGAACACATACGTGGCATAGCTCAAGGCAATCAATATCCCGTCTCTTCTCACTTCAATGGACTTGACCACAATGGCTCGGCGGTTGTGTCCATTAAGCTATTGTTTTTTTTTTCGAACTACACCCAAGCAAGGGTGAGTTTAGAAAACAAACTCATACACACCTATGTGGACCATGACACCTATGTGGGCCATGACACCTATGTGGACCCTGACACTTATGTGGACAATGACACCTATGTGGGCCATGACACCTATGTGAACCCAGACACCTATGAGACCCTGACACCTATGGGGCCCTGACACCTATGTGGACCCTGACACCTATGTGGACCCTGACTCGTATGAGACCCTTACACCTATGTCATTGTGTGTTCGCCTTGAGACTTATGGAAAGCGCACTTTTGTATTTGCCGGCCCAACAATTTGGAACGCACTTCCAGTCGCTCTCAGAAACAGCCAGACACCGGAGTCCTTTCAAAACCGATTTAAAAACAAATCTATTTCGCAAACACCTTCTGGGGTGATGCTATCTACCATCTTTTTCAGTTAATGTATATTGGCTTGTGTTGCTAATGGTTGAAACGGGATGAACGACTTTGGCTGGGTATGCTCGTATGTAGCTTTATATTGTTGCGTCTATTTTTAAATGTGGTAAATTTTAGATTGTTTTTATTCCTCTTTTTAATATGGTTGACTTTGTACCGCGCTTCGAACTTTTGGGGATGAATTCTGTTTTTCAAATAAACTTTATTGTTATTATTATTATTATGTGGACCCTGACACCTATGGGGTCCTGACACCTATGAGACCCTTACACCTATGTGGACCCTGACACCTATGAGACCCTGACACCTATGAGACCCTGACTACTATAAGACCCTTACACCTATGTGGACCCTGACACCAATGAGACCCTTCACCTATGTGGACCCTGACACCTATGAGACCCTTACACCTATGTGGACCCTGACATCCATGATATCCTGACACCTATGGGATCCTAACACCTATGAGACCCTAACACCTATGAGACCCATACACCTATGTGGACCCTGACACCAATGGGACCCTTACACCTATGTGGACCCTGACACCTATGATACCTTGACAGATACGGGACCCTAACAACTATGAGACCCTGACATCTGTGAGACCCTGACAACTATGAGACCCTTACACCAATGGGGCCCTGACACCTATGGGACCCTAACACCTATGAGACCCTGACACATATGTGGACCATGACACCTATGAGACCCTGACACCTATGAGACCCTGACACCTATGGGACCCTGACACCAATGGGACCCTTACACCTATGTGGACCCTGACACCTATGATACCTTGACAGATACGGGACCCTAACAACTATGAGACCCTGACATCTGTGAGACCCTGACAACTATGAGACCCTTACACCAATGGGGCCCTGACACCTATGGGACCCTAACACCTATGAGACCCTGACACATATGTGGACCATGACACCTATGAGACCCTGACACCTATGAGACCCTGACACCTATGAGACCCTGACACCTATGGGACCCTGACACCAATGGGACCCTGACACCTGTGAGGACCCTGACACCTATGATACCCTGACACCTATGGGACCCTGACACCTATGTGGACCCTGACACCCATGATATCCTGACACATTTGGGACTCTAACAACTGTGAGACCCTGACACCTATGAGACCCTGGCATCTGTGAGACCTTGACACCTATGAGATCCTGACACGTATGAGACTCTGACACCAATTGTAGAAAAAAATTCACAGGAAAAAATTTACAGAAAAACTTATCATTAACAGTAATGTTATTTGAAGTCCAGATAAATGTTTATCATAGACATAATATCAGAAAATGGATCCAAAAGTCTTAGGAAGTGAAATGATAGAAATAAAATAACAAAATTGGAAAATCTGATGCGTTGACAAAAATATAAATGCAGCGATGAGCATCACGTAAATAAATTGATTGAGTCTGACATTAAAAAAAAAAAAAAAAAAAAAAAAAAAAACAATTTCGAATTCGTTTTATGAGAGCAGTCAAGGGAGTGCTATGGTCAATTCTAACAAGATGGGAAACACAAAAATGTTTAAATATCTTTTGGTCCAATCCAGCACTGACCACATTGACGGCACTGCCACACTGATTGCAATGGCCACATTGGTGGCACTGACCACATTGATGGCACTGACCACATTGATGGCACTGACCACATTGATGGCACTGACCACATTGATGGCACTGACCACATTGATGGCACTGACCACATTGATGGCACTGACCACATTGACGGCACTGCCACACTGATTGCAATGGCCACATTGATGGCACTGACCACAATGATGGCACTGACCACAATGATGGCACTGACCACAATGATGGCACTGACCACATTGATGGCACTGACCACATTGATGGCACTGACCACACTGAGGATACTGATGTTACGTTTGAGTAGAGTTACGACCAAACCAGTACCACAAACCAATACCCCCTTGCTTTCCCTTGTTTGCTGGTCTATGCCTAAGGCGCGTAGGGATGATCAGAGACAGATTCTATTAAATCATTAACACTCAAACACACACACAAACACACACACGCACATACACACACACACATCAATAAAAAAAAATAAAAAACGTTTGTTACCCCGAGTGACAATCAAATGACAATCAAATGACAATCAAATGACAATCAAATGACAATCAAATGACAATCAAATGACAATCAAATGACAATCAAATGACAATCAAATGACAATCAAATGACAATCAAATGACAATCTTTTTGGGTGAGACCTTAATCTCTGCCCCCAATCGCTTAGCACCATTTATTGTTATTCCATCTGTAATATTCGTGTTTATTGGCGTCACCTATTGGCGTAACAAGGGTAACTAATTATGAATAAATCATAGAATAAAATGTGGGATTAAAATAGGTATACGCAAACAAATATATTGATCACAAACGAGAGTCGAACCTCGAACCCAATGAGCCGCCTCTTACTGATGTTTGATAAACATTTAGATGGACTTAAAATTAAATGACGGTAAATTTAAAAAAAAAATGATGTGACATTTTTCCTGTGAATTTTGTGTCCCGCTCACCCCTGACATCCCACAGTATGAATGTATTTTCTTTTACTTGCCAAACAGCTCTCTCTCGTCTCTCTCTCTCTCTCTCTCTCTCTCTCTCTCTCTCTCTCTCTCTATCTATCTATCTATCTATCTATCTATCTATCTATCTATCTATCTATCTATCTATCTATCTATCTATCTATCTATCTATCTATCTATCTATCTGTCTGTCTGTCTGTCTGTCTGTCTGTCTGTCT
>CAXITT010000301.1:277473-301102 GCA_964033795.1 Lymnaea stagnalis | reverse complement strand
AGGTCTTGTATGCTGCCACCGTGTACGAGATCCTGCAAGTGTCCAATACCCCCCGCCCCCCCCCCCTTCCCCCAATCCTCGGCGGGTCGCTGCTGATAAAATCAATACATCCGTTGCTCCATGTTGCCAACAGAACAGTCCATAGATTTGTGGCACTTGCCGGTGGCCCGTAACGGTCTGATGGACTGCCATGTAACAAACGAGACGGTCTGATGGACTGCAAATGCCATGTAACAAACGAGACGGTCTGATGGACTGCCATGTAACAAACGAGACGGTCTGATGGACTGCAAATGCCATGTAACAAACGAGACGGTCTGATGGACTGCAAACGCCATGTAACGAACGAGACGGTCTGATGGACTGCCATGTAACAAACGAGACGTGGTGATGGGGGACGATTTCAAAATACAAGAGGTGGAGGAGTTGGGGGGGAGGGTGATGTAACGCACGTGGAGCATTGAAGTCACATCTCGCCGATTGACCACGAGACACGTGTATTCACCTCTTCATTATTAAAATTAAACATTTAAGTTTCGCCTTATAAAATGAATGAATAAATAAGGCTGCGACTATTCGCACCCGGGTACCAGGAGTGAGAGGTTTGGATTTTAAAAAAAAAACTATTTAAAATATTATTATTGGGTTTATAAGACAAAATGAGGTATCAAATGAAAGATAATTGAATGGACTAAATTTTTGTAGTCAGTTTAAGATAAACTACAACAAATGACATCCGAATAAACAAAATAAGTCAGTTTAATTTGTGTATACCTTTGATAGTACCACAAGATAAGATAAGATAAAATGATTAGATATTTTCATTCATCCAAATAAATTGAAATTAGTTGTTTTCTCTTCATCGTACATATTTTTTTCAATCTTGACAATCCTTGTTGGATCTTTTCGTTGTTCCTTAAAAGTAGTCTGTAGCAAGACTTTCGTTGAATAAATTATGTGGTAAGAGCTACTGTTGAGTTCCTGGGTGTGAGTCGTAATTTACTCAACAGCAAGACAGTGTGAGGGTGGACAGCTCTGAGTTTCACCCATAAGAGGTGCACTTGAAAGAAAATGGGAGACTCTAGGATTAAACAGGGATTCTTGCGTTAATGAATGTATATATTTCATGTCGTTTTAACTAAGGTGCACTGTGGGCGCCTCGCCCCACCAAAACAGTGTTAACGCACATGGTTTTGAAAGAGGCTTTTTGGGGGCCGAGCCGCGCCCCGGAAATGTTTGTCAGCTCCGCTCCGAGCTCCGGCAGGTTTAAAAAGTGGGAGGTGTGATTTGGGGGGCAGGAGGGGAGGCGGTGGGCTCCGTGTTGAAAGGAATGTGTTGATTACTAATCACTCACCCATCTTATTAACTAGACATTAGAAAGCATGCACCAACAGCAAGCTGGTAGAAGAGTGAGGGTAATATAGCTGGGAAAAGAGTGGGGGCAACATAGCTGTTAGAAAAGGGGGTCAACATAGCTATTAGAAGAGTGGGGGCAACATAGCTGGTAGAAGAGTGGGGCAACATATCTGTTAGGAGAGTGGGTGCAACATAGATGTTAGAAGAGTGGGGAAATATAGCTATTAGAAGACTGGGGGCACGTAGCTGTAGAAGAGTGGGGCAACATAGCTGTTAGAAGAGTGGGGCAACATAGCTGTTAGAAGAGTGGGGCAACATAGCTGGTAGAAGTGTGGGGGCAACATAGCTGTTAGAAGAGTGTGGGCAACATAGCTGGTAGAAGATTTGGGGTAACATAGCTGGTAGAAGAGGGGAACATAGCTAGTAGAATAATAGTTCATAAAATTTAAAACCGTTCTTTAAAATTTTTTATAAAAGTATACCTTTTTTTTTTTTTTTTAATTAATTTATTAAAAAAACAAATTGAGCTGTGAGCAGTAAGACATTTGTTCGTATAATAGTTCATAAAATTTAATACCGTTCTTTAAAATTTTTTATAAAAGTATACCTTTTTTTTTTTTTTTTAATTAATTTATTAAAAAAACAAATTGAGCTGGGAGCAGTAAGACATTTGTTCGGATTCAACTCTGCTCCAGCTCTGCGGGAGGGGGGCTACTTCTCCAGAGCTAAAGCTCCGAGCTCCGCTCCAAATCCCCGTCTACTCCACCGCCTTTAAATGCTGAGCTTGACAGAAAGTTCCTTAAACTGGCATCACAAAAGATAGAGCATTAAATTCTGACACAACAAGACAATCCAATTAACTCGTAAGTTCGTCATGATCGAAGCAGTCAAACACGGGTTTTACGAGTCCCCACGAAACAGGGGGCAATAACAAAGCAATTTCAGGGACAATAAATGCGGTTTTAAAAACTCATGTATAACATTATTGTTGTTGCAGTAAAAATCAATAAAAATCATTAACATCAAAATTTATGGTGCAGCAAAAAGTAAATCCAACCACTTTCTTGGGGAATTTTAAGAGAAAGCAAAATTAAAAGAAAAAAAAAATAAAAGAAATCAGGGAGAATAGCCGTCAGAAGAGGAGAAGTGTATTTCTTCGTTTTGTAGTTCTATTGATGTCCTGCTTCATGTTTTACAGTTCAGTTATATTGTTTAAATTTTATTCCCATTTTGGACAGTGGCTGGAAACCTTCTGCCACTGAGTAAATAAATGTGTTTCTGTCATAATTAAACATTTAAGTTTAGCACTATAAAATGAGTGAATAAATAATGTATGTTTTAAGTGTGCTATTTGGTTGAGTGTGATCGCTCAATTTCTAAGTATAAGATTGATAAGACTTATGTTGTTTTAAGTGTGCTATTTGGTTGAGTGTGATCGCTCAATTTCTAAGTATAAGATTGATAAGACTTATGTTGTTTTAAGTGTGCTATTTGGTTGAGTGTGATCGCTAACATTTCTAAGTATAAGATTGATAAGACTTATGTTGTTTTAAGTGTGCTATTTGGTTGAGTGTGATCGCTCAATTTCTAAGTATAAGATTGATAAGACTTATGTTGTTTTAAGCAGCTTTATTTTTTATGTTGACTGCTTTAAGCTGGAGATTTGAGTTGGGGAAGGGGTGGGGGGNCATCACGCAAACAAGGCTTTAAGAAACCCATCATCCATCACGCAAACAAGGCTTTAAGAAACCCATCATCCATCACGCAAACAAGGCTTTAAGAAACCCATCATCCATCACGCAAACAAGGCTTTAAGAAACCCATCATCCATCACGCAAACAAGGCTTTAAGAAACCCATCATCCATCACGCAAACAAGGCTTTAAGAAACCCATCATCCATCACGCAAACAAGGCTTTAAGAAACCCATCATCCATCACGCAAACAAGGCTTTAAGAAACCCATCATCCATCACGCAAACAAGGCTTTAAGAAACCCATCATCCATCACGCAAACAAGGCTTTAAGAAACCCATCATCCATCACGCAAACAAGGCTTTAAGAAACCCATCATCCATCACGCAAACAAGGCTTTAAGAAACCCATCATCCATCACGCAAACAAGGCTTTAAGAAACCCATCATCCATCACGCAAACAAGGCTTTAAGAAACCCATCATCCATCACGCAAACAAGGCTTTAAGAAACCCATCATCCATCACGCAAACAAGGCTTTAAGAAACCCATCATCCATCACGCAAACAAGGCTTTAAGAAACCCATCATCCATCTCGCAAACAAGGCTTTAAGCTACCATCACCCATCTCGCAAAGTCTCTTAAAATAAGCTGCTTATGACATTTGGTATGACTAGCTATAAAACTTAAGCGATAAAACCTAGACGCTGTGCATTTCCCAACTAAAAGCAAACCAAAAAGGACGCCATACTTGTAACGCTATGATTTAATCGGGTTTTAAAAAGATAAAATAACAATGGTTATCCTTTCTTCGCAAGTCGGTTAGTTGTATTATCTTTCATCTCTGCTTGCCTCGCAAACCTCCCCACTTTGCTTACACTCCCACCTTGTTATGACATGCTAAATTACGCGCCCTTCCATGATGTTCATGAAATGTGCCTCTGTAGCCACGTTATACATTCTTCTCTATGGCAAGGGTTTTCAACCTTTTACCCCAAACTAAAATATTTTACGCTCGCGGCACCCATGCAAGACGGCTGGACTTTACCAATCAACCTCAAAGAAGACAGACGTCTTGCCACAGGAAACAGAACTCTTCTCATTATCGTTGTCGTGGTGGATTGACCTGGAAGCTTTTTTTATTTACTCGTACGTTCCTTGGTTTTACCGTCTCCTGCTCCAGGAAGAGGTGAGAGGTCAGGATCAGCCATTATGATCAGATGAAGCAAGACAATCTCAATGAACTGTTACGTCACAGAAATGACTGAACCGCACGTCTGCAAGGCATGTGGGTTCAGTCTTGTAAGATGAAGAGGCGTACACCACCTAAACTCAACAGCTACAATGTGAGATACCATTGGCACATTCTGCCCACACATTCTGCCCACACATTCTGCCCACACATTCTGCCCACACATTCATTCTGCCCATACATTCTGCCCACACATTCTTTCTGCCCATACATTCTGCCCACACATTCTGCTCACACGTTCTTTCTGCCCACACATTCTGCCCACACATTCTGCCCACACATTCTGCTCAATCAGCGAGCAGGACAAAGTGCGCAACATTGAGGTGCTTTCATTGAGCGAGAGATGCGCGTTCGTTGGCTTGACCCATCAAGAGAGCAGATCCAGGGCAATCCAGGCCACAAACACAATGACCTTGGCAAATGTCATAACGGATCTACCCGATGTCCACGTCTCCGCTGCAAGAAGGTGGGGGCCGGGGGTGGGCAAGATGTGAGGCCCGGCAATATGAATACTGTGTAGTGAAGACATTTCTGCATGACTAGCACCTGGCTGTCAGGAAGCTAATCGACCTAGGAGCAGCGAAACACTTGATTTGTTTATAAGAAACTCCACGAAGAACGCCATGACACATCTAAACATCGACATTCACCCGTGAAAAGTGCATCAAGGGCTGCCACTCTGACCCAGTCGGGGAGATTCAGACAGGAAGCCATGACACGGTCTTAAGAAACTGGACCACAAATGTCAGACTTCAACTACCCTGTCTGATGAACTTAATCGGCCATTGGATCTATTGTGTTACAACATGCGCTTTATTTATTTGCAGCTTTAAACAATCGTTGAAGATAGCATCTAGACGTCCTAACACACCTGTTTCTGATTTCAATTTCTTTGTAATTTTCCCAGGAGCACCGCACTCCCCAAACAGTGCACATCTAAGACTAGAATCTAGACATCCGAACAAACGTGGTTCTGATTGAATTATCTTTTTAAATTGCCCAGGGCCACCCATTCTACCCAGAATGTACACATCTAAGACTAAAAGAACATTTCTATGCGTTCCAATGGTCATCTCCGATTATGAACGCACGTCATTAAGTAGAGAAATTTTCAAATTTGGCCATGTGATATACTCCAATAGTAATAGCAACTTTATTTATTTATTTTTCAATTTTTTCTTTTACAATTTGTAGAACGCTTTGGCTCTAATTTTAAAATTCTTTCGTGGCATGACAAGAGCTCGTTTGGGCACCCTAGGGGGCCTCGGCACCCTTACTTAAAAATCACTGCTCTACAGCAATGTATTTTTCTCTAAAGGCTTGTTCGTGCCTGTGTCAGGCAGGAATATTGTGGTTTCATCGATAAGGTCAGAATGTACAGGCTTGTATGTGTCTGTGTCTTTACAACAAGTAGGCTTGCATATGTCTGTGTCTTTACAACAAGTAGGCTTGTATGTGTCTGTGTCTGTACAACAAATAGGCTTGCATGTGTCTGTGTCTTTACAACCAGGAATATTTTGGTTTCATCGATAAGGTCAGAATGTACAGATTTTTTTTTGTACAGTGTAGGTACCCGAGTTGGGGTGGGTGGGAGAAATGGATTAGAGACGGTCACGGGGGAGATGTGGAAAGGGTAGGCGGGTAATGGATTAGATGCCGAATAGGGCACTTAAATATAAATGCGGGCTTCGACCGATGGAGCCATTTGAACAACAACTGGGCCAGCTAATGTATATTTAATGGTAGATGAGGCGCCTCACTCTCAGCACAGCCACTACCGAGTTTGATTTACCGGGCATGAGCAAAAACAAAAAAAAAAAAAAAAAAGAGACTAGATAAAACAAAAAAACAAAAAAAAAAAAAAAAAAAAATATATCGATAGGTGAACGGTTGTTAAAAAACATACATTCAACTTAACATCAACATTGTTGAACTAAGATAAGCTAAACAAAGAATCATTTATTAAAGGATGCAATCTGTTGTTGAACTAAAGATTTGTATAATAAACTGATAGTTGAACTAAACATTTGTATAATAAACCAAACAATAACCAAACAATTTTATAATAAACTCAAAGTAGAACTAAACATTTGTGCAATAAACTTATATTTGAACTAGACACTGTGTAATAAAAGTATAGCTGAGCTAAACATTTGTATAATAAACCTATAGTTGAATTAAACATTTGTTTAATAATCTAATTGTTGAACTCATGATTGAAATGAAGAACGCCTTTAAACTAAATTTGTTTAAGTAATATTTTGTTAAACAAAAATAAACAATTCTATGAAACACTTCCTTCAACTATAAACATTTAGAGGAAGTGCTGCTCCAATTAGATAAACATGTGTACCTTACACGTAAATAATCTTGGGAAAAATACCTCTGTATTGTTTTGAATTTGGTATTGACTTTAAAAAAAAAACATTTATAAAGCTTTGAAAGTATATTTATTAACATTCCTGAATGTTTTATTTAACCGAAACAGAGCATTGAACTCGGATCCCGGATTTAATTAACTGGAGGCCCCAGGCCCTACCCAGGCTAATTAAACTGTGATGCACCTTGCATTTATCCCCCCCCCTTTTTTTTTACTCCACCCCCCCCCGCCCCCCCCCCGCCCCCCGTCCCCCCCCCCCCCCCCCCCCCCCCCCCCCCCCCCCCCGTCTTAATTTAAAACGGTGATTGCTTATAACCACGATTGTCTGCACTTGAACACACAATTGTTGTTACACTGTTTTATAGTTTATGTATATCTAATTTTAATTCTAATAACAGCTATGCTTTTAGAAAATATCTATTGATGACCTAGAATGTGTTAGTTAAGATGTTAGTTCTGTCGGACAGTTCATCACTAAATACTACATATCATCAAACAGTCACCCCCCCCCACCCCCACCCCCGGGGGCAACGCATCTGCTTTTTAACAAGAAGAAAAAAAATCAACAACTTTTGTTTCAGAATAAGTTTCAGATTAAGTTTCAGATTATGTTTCAGATTAAGTTTCAGATTAAGTTTCAGATTATGTTTCAGATTATTTTTCAATAAATAAGGTAATAAAATTATTATTTTTTCCACTTCTCAAAGTCTCTTTAAAAGTAGCATACAGTGGCGTGGCTAATGTACACGCCACCTGGGGTGTTTCAAGATTATCGCCGCCCCTTTTACAAAAAAAAAAAAAAAAAAAAAAAAAAAAAAAATCGTATACGGTTTTACCGAAAAAAGGCCACCCCTTCATAAAAAGAAATAAAGTGGCGCCCCTAGCGGGAAGGGGTCCCACGAATGATTATCTCGGCCTCAGGACGGCCCTGGTTGAAGAGCCTCGTGACGTCACTGTCAACATCACCGCATTGTATGCCATTATATTCAACTTAAATCACGTGGGATACATTTATTGTGTTCGGGGAGTTAGCTAAAGTTTTACAGTGTTCAAAGCTTTTTTTTTTTTTTTTTTTATTATCTCAACCGCTGGCTTCTCTAAAATGTGACTTTCTAAAAATTATTGACGTGTTCGAGGACCTAAACTTAAGCCTACTTTGCTTTTATGGATATCCGGCTGTTATGTAGTACACTTTTCCCCGTGCTTGAACTTTGTTTCACCCCACATAAGATTCCTAGCAGACGATAGCGTTTGTTGTGGGCGTGGCTTAGTCTTTGATGTATCGTGTTTACTACCAGCTACCAATTAAAAATGGTTAGTATGTCTACTAGTATGTTGTGAAATGATCACGATTTGTTCTAGAAACATAAACAAATGCTGAGTAGTTTCTGGAAGGCAGGGCTTACGCTGCATATATAAAGGGATTGACAGACACGGAGAGGGAGAGAGATTCAGAGAGATATTATTTACTTTACGAGACAATTGTATTATTCTTTGTGTACTCTTATGTGTTTATTCGCATTCATCATTCATCATTATTAATCGGCACATTGGACTGATAACTGTGTACCGGTACAAGATTTTCACATACTCTGTGAGTTGATGATTTGTAATTATATTTCTTTTGTTTTGTAATTGTATTCTTACTAAATTAAATCTTACTAATTGCAATTGGCAACTGATTTTGCGTGTCGTATCTTTGTTATTGTATTTCTCTATGGTATCGTCCTTTGCTGTGCACTGTGTGAACGAGCCATAACTTAAAACAAGAGATTAATTTCTCACAATAGAAGCCAGTGCGTAACACCGGCACTGTATTTAAAGTAAACAATAGTCTATTTCTACGTGACAGTCTTGTCTAATCCTACCATCACGACCTTACGTGACAGTGTTGTCTAATCCTACCATCACGACCTTACGTGACAGTCTTGTCTAATCCTACCATCACGACCTTACGTGACAGTCTTGTCTAATCCTACCATCACGACCTTACGTGAAAGTGTTGTCTAATCCTACCATCACGACCTTCCGTGACAGTCTTGTCTAATCCTACCATCACGACCTTACGTGACAGTCTTGTCTAATCCTACCATCATGACCTTACGTGACAGTCTTGTCTAATCCTACCATCACGACCTTACGTGACAGTCTTGTCTAATCCTACCATCACCATCTAATGTAAACTTTTATGGATGTAAGAAAAAAAGAATACAAAAAGAAGTTTTAACGAGGCCATTATCTCGCTAATAGTTCTCGTGTTTGTGATCAATGTTAATGATAAGGTAGCAAACACATGAACTGGCATTGCATAATTGTTCTGTCTGGATTGGAGGTTAGCCGGCGCCTCTGTTGTGTGATAAGAGAAATCTAACGGTAAACACCGCTGATAAAGATGGGAGCTATTGATGTGTTCTTGACAAAACACAACGTTAATTAAGGAAGACTAGGACTGGATGTATTGAACCACCAGGTATTGTCCGACTGGATTCTGTTATGACTCACCAGTTAATGTCCAGCTGGATTCTGTTTCAAGTGACCAGACAATGAATGCCCAGCTCACTGGATTCTGTTTCGGGTGACCAGATATTTCCCAACTCACTGGATTCTGTTTCGGGTGACCAGATATTTCCCAACTCACTGGATTCTGTTTCGGGTGACCAGATAATGCCCAACTCACTGGATTCTGTTTCGGGTGACCAGATAATGCCCAACTCACTGGATTCTGTTTTGAATGACCAGATGTTAACGAAGATGTGGTCCAATCACATCACCAGAGCACAGAACTCTTCACCGACGGACGGTACCCATGTCGAGAATCCTATAGTAATGCCCAAAGATAGACAAAACAAGTTATTTCATTTTATTTCAAGATCACAATTCTAATTCTACAATCCATACGCATGGGGGGGGGGGGGAGCTTTCTTGCCCTAAATGATCACGCCTTCTTTAATTATTTCCTTTTGTCAAGGTCAAGCCGGGTGTACGGGAGCTGGGTTCTGAATCTGAACTTAAGGTAAGATAGACAAAACAAGGTATTTCATTTTATTTCAAGATCACAATTCTAATTCTACAATCCATACGCATGGGGGGGGGGGGAGCTTTCTTGCTCTAAATGATCACGCCTTCTTTAATTATTTCCTTTTGTCAAGGTCAAGCCGGGTGTACGGGAGCTGGGTTCTGAATCTGAACTTAAGGCTTAGTTGTGGTCAGAACAAGATAAGAATCGTCACTCATCATTGTAATTTTATGTAAACCAGAAATGTTTAACATTTCTGTTAGGCTCACAGGCGTCATTTGCCGGAAGTGACGTTGTTCCGGACTTGGAGGCGTCGAATGCAGCTCCACATCAAGCGAGGCGTGCAGCTCTGGGAGCGGCAACGTAAAACAATGAGGCATGAAGCCCTGGGTACAGCACTGAAATACGCAAGTTATGAAGCCATGGTAACATCACAACAACTCGTAAGTCAAAAAGCCCTGGTCGTAGAACCTTACTACTTGAGTCAAGAAGCCCTGGTCGTAGAACCATAATACTTGAGTCAAGAAGCCCTGGTCGTAGAACCATAATACTTGAGTCAAGAAGCCCTGGTCGTAGAACCATAATACTTGAGTCCAGAAGCCCTGGTCACAGCACCATTATACTTGAGTAAAGAGGCAGAGGTCACGGCACCACAGTGACAAGCCATTAATTGTTCATGAGATTTCCGGTCTAATGCCAAGTTGCCAGCAGACTATTGCACTCTATCGGCGTTATCTAGTGTCCTGGGATGTCGTCTGCAAACACAACGTCTGCACCCGCAGCTATCTATTGATCCAGTTAGGGTTTTTTGTTATGATGGCGGATTACACTGACAACACAATTAAATGGGCTCTAGGTGGTCGTTGAGTCAAAGTTCGATTCGATGCATAAGGCTACGCAGTTTATTGGTGCGCATAAACAGGGCCACGGCAAGCAAACACTGAGCTTGGGGTAAGCTCGAATTTAAGGGCCCTTCTCTTGGGAAAAAAAAGATGTCTACACATTTTGAAGTCCTCTGAAGATTGCATCAGCAGCGCCCCCCACCCCCTTTCCCACTTTCCACTCCTTTTTTTTACGCGCAAATTATGGAAGCATTTTTTATGTTAATGTCTTTCCAATTCTTTTCTTTTGTCTTCGTTTGTTCGCAGAGGAAGGCAGGCGTTGGGCCGACACGTCCCTCTATTTTATTTTGTATTTCTAAGCTGCGTCTATCACACGCCGTGTTTCGAATATTCCATAACGGCGTTTACGAAAAAGAAACATGACATTAAAACTAGCGGAAATAAAAGATGGAGTTAATCAGCTTAGTTTGTTATTGATTTAGTGATTATCGGCCCCCGGGCTAAAATTGGAAAATTCTAAAGAAGAGCTCAGCAATTTTTTTATTTTTTTTTTTTAAAGTGTGGCTACAAAGGGTGGGAAAATATCCAAATAAGGCAAAGTTTTAAGGTATTGATTTTTAAGTGATGAAGGATGATTTTTATTTTTTTTAATGTATCTGTATAGTTGTTACCATGGTGACATTTTATGTGGCGTCTGAATGGCAGGGATTCTATCGCAGGATTAGCTTTTGTTTTTGTTGGTTTGTTTGGCTTGGGTTTGATTGTTGTTGTTTTTTTGTGTGGAGGTTGGGGGACAGGGGGGTGGGGGATGTTTCACGAAATACAATTTAAGTTTCACTCAAAATTGTTTATTATATTGTGTATTTGTCAATCTTGAGTTCATCAAAAAATGTGTCTGTCAATCTAGAGGTCAGAAAATAATGTATCTGTCAATCAAGATGTCATCAAATACTGTATCTGTCAATCTAGATGTCATCAAATAATGTATATGTCAATCTAGAGGTCATCAAGTAATGTATCTATCAATCTAGAGGCCATAAAACTTGACAGCTGCCTGTGCAGTGTCTGTGATCCAAGCAAGACTTTGCAGGTCAAGTCTGGGAAATGTGTGCACCTGACTGTATTCATGGCATGGATGACGTCCATTGTTTCAGCTGAGTTGACGTCTTGCGAGTTTCCATCTTGAGCGAGGCCAGCTCCTGTGGCGGATTAACGTTAACCGGTCCACGGCACTAACAACTTGCTGATGTGGGAGAACTGGGTCATCTGGTCGTAAAACTTAAATTAATCTTTACAACACTATGCCACGGCTTGGGGGTTTGTGGGGGGTGGGGGGGGGGAGAATCAGACAAGCAAAATAACATAGAAATATTGTTTTAGGACCGGTAGACATGAAGTAATTAAACAACCAATGAAGTAGCTCGTCAATCAGGGGTGATAGATGGGTGGCTTTTTTGTTGTTGTTGTTTTGTTTTTTAATAGAAATCAGTGTTGTGCATGCTTGTACCAGCTGAACTTCCTAATCTTCTGTCAGCGTACCAGCTAATTTTCCTATAACTGGGCTTGTTTGGCTGGTTGTACCAGATGACGAGAATTGCAGTTGAGCTGTCTGATCCGTGTTCTTCTCTGTCGGCTGTGTTTAGAAGGTGAGACCATTTCAACAATGGCATCAATAAAATAGTCGTCGACTCATCATCATCTAATCTCCATGCGTGATTTAGAGGTTTTGATATTTTCTAATCTTCCAATCCCCCCCCCCCCCAATTTTTTTTCAAACACACCCACACACTTTTTAACAACACGATGTGATGTCATAGTTCCCTTCTGCAGTCATTAATTTTTGCTGCCTTGAAAACAGGAAAGCTGCGACGCGCTGACCAGATCTCGATTCACGCACGTCGTCCTTCTGGTCACTATCGACTTCCTGTGACTGTCCAGTCTTGAGCTGACCAGGAAAGCCACCCACTGTGCTAACAGACCACTTTTCATTACTGTCACCGGACCTCGGACAGTTGAGCAATAATCGATTCCTCCACCATTTTCAAACACACACACATTCACACACACAGACAGACACACAATCCGGTGAGTCGCTGCGTACATACGGTCCCATAATCCCATGATACACTGTACGGGGCCATCGAACAAATTTGAACAAGAACTAAATAATTCCTCCCAGCATTGTATCGGCACAGGACGTCACAGACTGGGGCATCGCCAGCAATAATCGCAGTGGAGAATATTCATACGGAAACACGCAGGACGGATCGATTATCAAGTCAAGGGCAGATAAATCCGAGACTGTGTTAATAACTTAAAACAAATAATAAATGGAAAAGCGATCGCTGCTTAGTGCACTTGTCGCGGTGTGGTGGGGAGATTGTGTGGGGGAGATGGTGTGGGGGAGACGGTATGTGAGGAGATAGGGGTCTGAAGAGATGGTGTGTGGTGAGATGGGGGTCAGGGAGATGATATTTGGGGAAACGGGATTTAAGGAGATTGCATGTGAGGAGCAGGTAGCGGGGAGATGAAGTGTGGGGAGCAGGTAGCGGGGAGATGAAGTGTGGGGAGCAGGTAGCGGGGAGATGAAGTGTGGGGAGCAGGTAGCGGGGAGATGAAGTGTGGGGAGCAGGTAGCGGGGAGATGAAGTGTGGGGAGCAGGTAGCGGGGAGATGAAGTGTGGGGAGCAGGTAGCGGGGAGATGAAGTGTGGGGAGCAGGTAGTGGGGAGATGAAGTGTGGGGAGCAGGTAGCGGGGAGATGAAGTGTGGGGAGCAGGTAGCGGGGAGATGAAGTGTGGGGAGATTAGATTTAAATGTGGAGTGTATGTGTGTGCCTGTGTGTGTGTCTGTATGTATATGTGTGTGTGTATGTGTGTGTGTGTGTATTTCAGCAATTGTTGGGTTAGTTTTAATTCGTCTGACCCAAAGGATTTTGAATCTAGATTAGAAGCAACGAAAATTGAGTCTAAAGGGACCCGGGTCCGAATAGCGGCACTGCGTGTCCGGGTCCATTTTGACTAAATGCTATTCGGATGTCATTGGTTATAGTTTTAAAAAAAAAATTAAACTGAAGAAGTAAGTTTAAAAAAATATAGTCCTTTCAATTATCTTTCATTTGATACCCAATTTTGTCTTACAAACCCTACAATAATTTTAAAAGATTTTTTTAATAAACCCAAACTCTCACTTCTCGGACCCGGGTCCGAATAGCGGCAGCCAATAAAGGAAGTAGACAGCGTTCAGGGGCAAGCTACCCGGTTTTACAAAAATCTGGACCTACCCCATACTCACAAAATCTGTGTTTTCGGTCTTCATTTATTTGTTATTAATCAAGTGCTTACATTTTGGATTGCACCTGAACTAAAGAACATAAATCACAAGCCGTGTCAATGTCAGGCTCTGAATGGTCGTTATGATCCTTTGGCACGCGTGTCAGGCTCGGCATGGACGTTATGATTCTTTGTCACGCGTGTCAGGCTCTGCGTCAAGATTACCTGGGAAGCAGGGTGGCCGACCGTTGTAAATGTACGCATGTTCCGTAAAGATTTGACCTAAACTGACTTTCCGTAAAGTATGTTAGAACTTTAGGGTGCTCGTCAAAAATGATATATTGTACCAAAGTCTTTTAGGGTGCTCGTCAAAAATGATCTATTGTACCAAAGTCTTTTAGGGTGCTCGTCAAAAATCATCTATTGTACCAAAGTCTTTTAGGGTGCTCGTCAAAAATGATCTATTGTACCAAAGTCTTTTATGGTGCTCGTCAAAAATGATCTATTGTACCAAAGTCTTTTAGGGTGCTCGTCAAAAATGATCTATTGTACCAAAGTCTTTTAAGATGGGGAAAAAAGGGAAGTTTCAATTATTGTGATTTCTTCTTGCTTTCAGCTTGTATGTCAATTACTTTAAGATTGCATGGTCACTTACTTTAAGATTGCATGGTCACTTACTTTAAGATTGTATGGTCACTTACTTTAAGATTGCATGGTCACTTACTTTAAGATTGCATGGTCACTTACTTTAAGATTGTATGGTCACTTACTTTAAGATTGTATGGTCACTTACTTTAAGATTGTATGTCACTTACTTTAAGATTGTATGGTCACTTACTTTAAGATTGTATGGTCACTTACTTTAAGATTGTATGGTCACGTGCTTTTAGCGTGCATGGTCACTTACTTTAAGATTGTATGTCACTTACTTTAAGATTGTATGGTCACTTACTTTAAGATTGCATGGTCACTTACTTTAAGATTGTATGGTCACTTACTTTAAGATTGTATGGTCACTTACTTTAAGATTGCATGGTCACTTACTTTAAGATTGCATGGTCACTTACTTTAAGATTGTATGGTCACTTACTTTAAGATTGTATGGTCATTTACTTTAAGATTGTGTGGTCACTTACTTTAAGATTGTAAATTGTATGGTCACGTGCTTTTAGCGTGTATGGTCACTTACTTTAAGATTGTATGTAACTTACTTTAAGCGTGTATGGTCACTTACTTTAAGATTGTATGTCACTTACTTTAAGATTGTATGTTCACTTACTTTAAGATTGTATGGTCACTTACTTTAAGATTGTATGGTCACGTGCTTTTAGCGTGCATGGTCACTTACTTTAAGATTGTATGTCACTTACTTTAAGATTGTATGGTCACTTACTTTAAGATTGCATGGTCACTTACTTTAAGATTGCATGGTCACTTACTTTAAGATTGTATGGTCACTTACTTTAAGATTGTATGGTCATTTACTTTAAGATTGTATGGTCACTTACTTTAAGATTGTATGGTCACGTGCTTTTAGCGTGTATGGTCACTTACTTTAAGATTGTATGTAACTTACTTTAAGCGTGTATGGTCACTTACTTTAAGATTGTATGTCACTTACTTTAAGAGTGTATGTCACTTACTTTAAGCGTGTATGGTCACTTACTTTTAGATTGTATGGTCACTTACTTTAAGATTGTATGGTCACTTACTTTAAGATTGTATGTCACTTACTTTAAGATTGTATGTCACTTACTTTAATATTGTATGTCACTTACTTTAAGATTGTATGCCGCTTACTTTAAAATTGTATGTCACTTACTTTAAGATTGTATGTCTATTACTTTAAAATTGTATTGTCAAAATTATGAGAATTTAGCACTAACTTAGAATGGTATACAACAAAACAACGTTTTAAATTTGCTTCAGTTCTCATGGTCAAATGACAAAGAATCATACACAGTTATAACATAGTCGTACGTTGTTGTTGTTGTTGTTGTTGTTGTTGTTGTTGTTGTTGTTGTTGGCAACCCAGTTTGACAGACTTTTACAGCTCAGCAGCGACTGTACAGCTTATGGTTGATCAATGACAAAAACTACAGTCAGCTATAAATAAAATTGGCTTTTAAAGGTTGGTATCACAAACTGTAGATACTAGAACAAGGGTATGTGAAATCTAGGAGCGAAAGACAGTACAATTAAGAGAAGAGCGTTTCGGCCACTCTTTCGATTCCAGCTTCCACACCAACTTGTTCCACTATTTCCTCGACACAGCTTCAACGCAGTCATTTATTATCCTAGGATCTAAAAGAATTGACCTTTTTTTTTTCTCTCCCTTTTTTTTGTCCCCACAACAAAGAATTGATGCAAAAAGAATACATGAATGACTTCATGTTAAATAAAATAAGTTGACTAGAAGAACTCGGCTAATTCTTTAAAAAAAAAAATGTCATGTACAATGTTCCCTCTAAGGTTTGCTGGTTCATGTGAAAAATCATACAGTTGTGTGCAAAGTTTTACAGCATCAAATTTTTTTGTGTGCAAAATTTTACAGCCCACGAACACAAACACACACTTACATGGAAATTTGCTGCGCGGATACTCAAAACTGCTGCGCGGCGTCTGTGAGATAGCTGCGCGGCCGCGCAGCCACGCAGCTTAAAGGGAACATTGGTCATGTATTTAGTTTCAGTGAACGTGAAATATAAATATTGCATTGACACGTTCACTATTCCTCACTGACGAGTCTACACGTGTGTCACAGCAAGCAACGCTATTCCTCGTAGATTATTTAGAGGGACCTTCCTGTCATGGCCGTTAACTCTTATCGTACTTTTAACGGGGTGAACAGATCTGATTATCTCCCTTCTTAGTTTTAAAACTACGTGTACCTTTCAGGAAACTCTCGAGCCAACTTTTAAATCTTATGGAATTTGCTCTGAACAATCAGGGGGTCTCTATAAAGGACGTCCGCAGAGCCCGGGGAAAGGGGTGGGGAGGGGGTGGTTCAAAAGTGGATACATGTGGACNGGGGGGTGGGGGTAAACGGTCTTGCGGACGTCCGCAAGGCAGCTTTTGTTTAGTTGTACACTACGTTAGACCCACTGCGTGTATTCCTCTATGGCTCATAAATTTGCGAAATTTCGAGGAAAAACAAAAATTATCGTAAACTGCCCAGCATTTAATAAATATTTCATAATGTCAGTCACTTTAAATATCTGGTTTCTTTTTGTAACAAAATCTAAGCATTGCGAGTTTTCCATAATATTAGGGGGCCATCCATATATTAGGGGGCCATCCATATATTAGGGGTCCATCCATATATTAGGGGGCCATCCATATTTTAGGGGGCCATCCATTTATTATGGACCATCCGTATATTAGGGGGCCATCCATATTATATCAGGGACCATCCGTATATTAGGGTCGTCCATATATTAGGGGCCGTCTATTTATTAAGGACCTCCCACACCCCTCCTCCCAAAACTAACACATTCCCAAGCAAACCTCTTTTCCTACCAATACACATCCTTGTAAACCAATTCTTTCCCCTCCCCTCCTGGAATACCCGGTCACATTCTTCTTGCCAACTTGTACAGTCATTTCCTTGTCTTCCTGGCACCGTCACAGTTTATTCAAGCACCATGTGATCTGTGCAGCTCATCGCATTCCAGTCTCGTTTACATGGAGTTCTTACTTCTTCTGTTTGTCTGGTGTCATAGGTCAAAGGTTACCGCCCCATAACAACCCTCTTGATCAGCGTAGTCGTGTAAAGAGGTTAGGTCGTTCGAACATTGACATCGCTGACTAACTAATCTGAATGACTCGTCGATTAACGTAAGGTCATTGAGAAAGGTCATTGAAAAAAAAAGTAATCTTAAGATAAGGTCATTAAATCTTATCTTGTTATCCCAAAAACTGTAGAATCTCATTCTGCCATCCCATAAACGATAGAGCTTTATAATAAAAAAACTGTAGAATCTCATTCTGCCATCCCAAAAACTATAGAGCTTTATAATAAAAAACTGTAGAATCTCATTCTGCCATCCCAAAAACGATAGAGCTTTATAATAAAAAACTGTAGAATCTCATTCTGCCATCCCAAAAACGATAGAGCTTTATAATAAAAAACTGTAGAATCTCATTCTGCCATCCCAAAAACGATAGAGCTTTATAATAAAAAACTGTAGAATCTCATTCTGCCATCCCAAAAACGATAGAGCTTTATAATAAAAAAAACTGTAGAATCTCCATCTGCCATCCCAAAAACGATAGAGCTTTATAATAAAAAAAACTGTAGAATCTCCATCTGCCATCCCAAAAACGATAGAGCTTTATAATAAAAAACTGTAGAATCTCATTCTGCCATCCCAAAAACGATAGAGCTTTCTAATAAAAAACTGTAGAATCTCATTCTGCCATCCCAAAAACGATAGAGCTTTATAATAAAAAACTGTAGAATCTCCATCTGCCATCCCAAAAACTATAGAGCTTGATAATAAAAAACTGTAGAATCTCCATCTGCCATCCATAAACCTTCATCCTAAAAAAAAAACTGTAGAATCTCCATATGCCATCCATAAACCTTCATCCTAAAAAAAAAACTGTAGAATCTCCATATGCCATCCATAGAACTTCATCCTAAAAAAACTGTAGAATCTCATTCTGCCATCTGCCATCCATAGAACTTCATCCTAAAAAATGTAGAATCTCATTCTGCCATCTGCCATCCATAGAACTTCATCCTAAAAAAACTGTAGAATCTCATTCTGCCATCTGCCATCCATAGAACTTCATCCTAAAATAACTGTAAAATCTCATCATACTATCCTAACAACTATAGACCTTCATCCTAACAAAACCATTGAATCTGCACGGTATGCCTCCCCAAACATAGAACTCACCACTGTTGAACCTGCACGGTATGCCTCCCCAATCACAGAGCTTACCACTGTTGAACAAACACGCCAATCATCTAATAGTCATGATTATGATGACTGCGCATGCGTGCAGACTACTGGGGGAAACCCCTGCGATTGCTTCCAAATATCTGCCGGGAAGCGGAGCATATGGGATTCTAGAAATGGCATCATTTAGCTCAGAGTTCGATACAACATCCCCAACTGCCCTCCCCCCCCACACACACACACTTTTCTCTCCGTCTCTGATCCAGAAGGGGGGTGGTGGTCTAAAGAAGGTTTGGGATGGGGGTAAGGGACACACAAAAAAATGTAATGACACAAACATGAAATATAATTCCTAAGTTCATCTCTCCTCACGCCATTCATCACCAATACTTGAAGAATCTCCAGCTTCCTCGCGATATTATGGATACACAAATCTATGAAACCACTGTAACCCTCCTCTAAGTGCCATGTGTACCCACTCTTCCATATAACACTCTTCCAAGTGCCATTGTACCCACTCTTCCATATAACACTCTTCCAAGTGCCATTGTACCCACTCTTCCATATAACACTCTTCCAAGTGCCATTGTACCCACTCTTCCATATAACACTCTTCCAAGTGCCATTGTACCCACTCTTCCATATAACACTCTTCCAAGTGCCATTGTACCCACTCTTCCACATAACACTCTTCCAAGTGCCATTGTACCCACTCTTCTATATAACACTCTTCCAAGTGCCATTGTACCCACTCTTCCATATAACACTCTTCCAAGTGCCATTGTACCCACTCTTCCATATAACACTCTTCCAAGTGACATTGTACCCACTCTTCCATATAACACTCTTCCAAGTGACATTGTACCCACTCTTCCATATAACACTCTTCCAAGTGCCATTGTACCCACTCTTCCATGTAACTCTCTTCCAAGTGCAATTGTACCCACTCTTCCATGTAACTCTCTTCCAAGTACCTTTGTATCCACTCTTCCAAGTGCCATTGTACCCACTCTTCCATGAAACTCTCCTGTAAGTACCAATGTACCCACTCTTCCATGTAACTCTCCTTTAAGTACAAATGTACCCACTCTCCATGTAACTCTCCTTTAAGTACCAATGTACCCACTTTCCATGTAACTCTCCTTTAAGTACAAATGTACCCACTCTCCATGCAACTCTCCTTTAAGTACCAATGTACCCACTCTTCCATGTAACTCTCCTTTAAGTACCAATGTACCCACTCTTCCATGTAACTCTCCTCCAAGTACCATTGTACCCAGTCTTGCAAATAACAAGTTGTATCCCTTTATATACCCACTTCCATCACTCTCCTAAAACCACCATTGTTTCATACTATAGCACCTCACTTCACCCCCTCCTTTCTCCCCCTCCTTTCTCCCCTCCCTTCTCCCCCTCACTTCTCCCCTCCCTTCTCCTCCTCCTTTTGCCCCCTCACTTCGCCCCCTCCTTCTCCCCCTCCATTCGCCCCCTCACTTCGCCTGACCCGTACGCCAGCACAGTGTCCAAAAGACACATCGCTTTACATAACGTGTCTTTTACTTCTTGGCTCACCCCCCCCTCCCCCCCCAACACAATGCTCTCACTAATCCTCCTGGGTTGTCAGCTAGTCTAAAGCTGTGCAAACATTTGTTCACTGTTCAGAGAAACATTTCGAAAAGTTCACAACACTCTGAGATTGAATCCCGGATTTTATATTGAGATATAATTAATTTTGCTCTCTTTTATTTGTTTTAAAGAATAAAATAATATTGTATATTTCAGTTTGGAAAGCAGTTTTGATTAAAACAGTATTGTTAATGTTGATTTTACCCTCTATGAACCACGGCCAAGAAATTAAAGGCATTTTTTTTTCGAACTTTCGTCAGACTTCAGGTCCTTAGTCTGGATTTAAGTGAGACATATCGTTTGCAAGGGTAATTACAAGACAAATGGTGGCAATCCAGTTCACAAGTTCTGGTGTTACTTGTTGCTCAAGATATAACGTAAGCGAACATTTTTTCTTCCACTTATTAAAAATAGAAAATGTTGTTGTTCCTTTTTTTTTTTTTTAAATTGTATTAGTCTAAATAAAGACCCATTTGTCAGAAATATACAAATATATTTATAAATAAAATGGCAGGTCTTAAACAGGGGGGGGGGGGGGCTGGGGTTGACGTAATCGTTCCTATTTCCAAGACACTATCAAAAATTTGATGTTAATCATGTCTGACATTTCGGGATAAAAGGAATTACTGCCCTTAGACTTAACATTTTAATTTATTTATTTAGGCATTTTTATATAGCGCTTACCTTACAGCTCTAAGCGCTCTACAATTATTAAAAACATGTGACCTATTTAAACTGCTAAAGTAAAATTTAAAAAAATAATAATAAAACTAAAAATAAAAATAAAATAAAAATTATTATTTATTTATTTATTTTTTTAATTGTAAACTAAGGACGATTACTGTGGACAGTGTGTAGGGGAGAGAAAAAAAAAGGGGGGGGGTGTAAATTTATAACCGGAACTCAGTTTTACACATGGTGTTGCTGTCTATAAAAATAAATATCAAAATTCTTGCAGTCAAAATTTACATTTTAAAAAAGACATGTCATTCTTCAGCATACACACACTTAATTTTTTTTTTAAATAATAATTTAAAAAAATAATAATAAGACTCCCGAGGTCAATTTTTAAAAACTCTTATTTGGCGTCTGATCGCAGTACAGTGTTAGACTCAAGGTAAAGTCACACAGACACCCTCCCCCCGCCCCCCCTTTTCAAATCCCCACACCCCATCATCTGTTGGCAAATATAAGAGAGAGTAACATATTACAGTGTTAAACTCAAGGTAAAAACACACAGACACCCCCCCCCCCCCCCCCTTTTCAAATCCCCACACCCCATCATCTGTTGGCAAATATAAGAGAGAGTAACATATTTTTTAAGGGCGTGGCAACTTATTTTTGAAATATGACGTCACTCATTTGAAAGAAGCGCTTCAATCTCATCGCTCATCTCTCTCTGCCTTGCCACGTCATACGTACGCACCTATTGTGTCATACGTACGCACCTATTGTGTCATACGTACGCACCTATTGTGTCATATGTACGTACCTATTGTGTCATACGTACGCACCTATTGTGTCATACTTACGCACCTATTGTCATTGCAATAACGTTTTTCTGCTGAAACATGAAGAAAAAAAAAAGTTGTTAAATTAATATTCGTTTTGGTTTAAAATGCATTGCGCCAAATATTTTCCTGATTCCTATTTCAGACCAGAAGTTGTCCAATTATTCACGAGTCTCGCTGTCCCCTCGAGGTCACTGTGGTGAGTAACGTGTGATGGTCAGCCGGCTCCACCTTTTCCATAACGCTGCGGGCTATTCGGACCCGGGTCCGAGAAGTGAGAGTTTTGGTTTATTAAAAAAATATTGAAAAATTATCGTAGGGTTTGTAAGACAAAATTGGGTATCAAAGGAAATATATTTGAATGGCCTATAAGCTTGAAAACTTACTTCTTAAGTTTAACTTTAAAAAAACTACAACCAATGACATCCGAATAGCATTTAGTCAAAATGGACTCGGACACGCAGCACCGCTATTCAGACCCATGTTCCTTTAGACTCAATGCTATTCGTATGTCATTTGTGGTAGTTTATTTTAGTTAAACTGAAGAATTAAGATTAAAAACATATCGTCCATTCAATTATCTTTCAATTGATACCAAATTTTGTCTTACAACCTAACAATATATTTTTTTTTTTAAAATTTTAATCCCAACATCTAACTTCTCGGACCCGGGTCCGAATAGCCACTTCGTTTCCATAAACATTTCAGATTCAAAAATTCCTCTTACACACCACATTAGTGTTCACCGCATGTTAAGGCGGCCAGAAGAAGCAGTTTCCCATCAACATTTTGTTCCCCCTCTTTATAAAAAAATGATAATCAACCTAAAAGTAAGCTGAAAATACCATCAGACATTTTATTACATAAACGTCAAAAAATAAAGCTGTTTCTTATCTTTTATTTTATAGTCAGCCAGCCCTCCATAACTTAAAGGGGGAAAATATCACCCTTTAAAATTCTAAACAAGTAAAAGTTTATTTTCTATATTTGTCCAAATATACAGGTTCATTATTTAATAAATTTCTCAAAGCCTAGATCTGCATAATCTCACAGTGTTGTATTGTACAAACATCAGTCTAAATCTGCATAATCTCACAGTGTTATATTGAACAAACATCAGTCTAAATCTGCATAATCTCACAGTGTTATATTGTACAAACATCAGTCTAAATCTGCATAATCTCACAGTGTTGTATTGTACAAACATCAGTCTAAATCTGCATAATCTCACAGTGTTATATTGTACAAACATCAGTCTAAATCTGCATAATCTCACAGTGTTATATTGTACAAACATCAGTCTAAATCTGCATAATCTCACAGTGTTAGATTGTACAAACATCAGTCTAAATCTGCATAATCTCACAGTGTTAGATTGTACTAACATCATTCTAAATCTGCATAATCTCACAGTGTTATATTGTACAAACATCAGTCTAAATCTGCATAATCTCACAATGTTGTATTGTACAAACATCAGTCTAAATCTGCATAATCTCACAGTGTTAGATTGTACAAACATCAGTCTAAATCTGCATAATCTCACAGTGTTAGATTGTACAAACATCAGTCTAAATCTGCATAATCTCACAGTGTTGTATTGTACAAACATCAGTCTAAATCTGCATAATCTCACAGTGTTAGATTGTACAAACATCAGTCTAAATCTGCATAATCTCACAGTGTTATATTGTACAAACATCAGTCTAAATCTGCATAATCTCACAGTGTTAGATTGTACAAACATCAGTCTAAATCTGCATAATCTCACAGTGTT
>CAXITT010000301.1:259743-275848 GCA_964033795.1 Lymnaea stagnalis | reverse complement strand
GGTTAGGGTTAGGGTTAGGGTTAGGGTTACGGTGAGCTCGTAGGTGGCTTGCTAGTGTTGTTGTTGTTCGTCCGTCAAAGTCGACTAGGACCATCGAGTCATCCGGTTAGGGTTAGGGTTAGGGTTAAGGTTAGGATTACGGTGAGCTCGTAGGTGGCTTGCTAGTGTTGTTGTTGTCCGTCCGTCAAAGTCGACTAGGACCATCGAGTCATCCGGTTAGGGTGAGGTTGGGATTACGGTGAGCTCGTAGGTGGCTTGCTAGTGTTGTTGTTGTTCGTCCGTCAAAGTCGACTAGGACCATCGAGTCATCCGGTTAGGGTGAGGTTGGGATTACGGTGAGTTCGTAGGTGGCTTGCTAGTGTTGTTGTTGTCCGTCCGTCAAAGTCGACTAGGACCATCGAGTCATCCGGTTAGGGTGAGGTTGGGATTACGGTGAGCTCGTAGGTGGCTTGCTAGACCGATCCCTGCTCGGAATAATCTATGACACCGTGGGCATGGAGTAGTTGCTTCAGACGGTGACCTAATGTTGCTCTTTCGGACAAGCCTGCGTGTCTCAGCTGTGGTTATTCTCTTAGCTTTATGGGATTTAGCCCCCTTCTTGACAGCAGCTCTCCACCTGGTTCTGTCCTGTGCTGTCTGCACCCATTGGGTAGGGTTTATGCTGAAGGCCTTTAGTGCCACTTTCAGTGACCTCCTTGGGAGCGCTCGCCTATCGTATTTGTATTGAAAATATAAGACACTTGGGCTTCCCCGGGTGCAGTTGTTTGTGTGTTTTTTTTACACCGGAAAAAATACCCGGTAGGTCCAAGTTATACAACACAAAAAAAAAAAAAAAAAAAAAAAAAAAATGAACAAGATAACGGCTCACATTCTATAATATATTTTTACATCTGGTCCGAGTATTTTGAAAAATACCCAGTGGGTCCAAGTGTTACCAAAAAAAAAAAGTTAACTTCTCACATTCTATAATATATGCCGAACTTTTAACAACAGTCCTACTGTCTGTCCTACATACAGTGCTACACCATACGTAGACGGTGGGGAGGGGGTAATTCATGGTTAAATCATGGTGAATCAGTAGTGAGCACAATTTCCTCTAATTTTAACTTCAGAAACCTGCTAAAGTAGGCATGGTGAGTTCAATGGAACTGGTTGAACGACGTGATTGTAGGCACATCTTGATTGGTGGCACGACGTGATTTTAGGTACACTTTGATTGGTGACACGACGTGATTGTAAGCAAACCTTGATTGGTGGCACGACGTGATTGTAGGAAATCTTGATTGGTGGCACGACGTGATTGTAAGCACACCTTGATTGGTGGCACGACGTGATTGTAGGCACAGCGTGATTGTAGAGACATCTTGATTGTTGGCCCGACGTGATTGTAGGCACATCTTGATCGGTGGCACGACGTGGTTGTAGGCNACACTTTGATTGGTGACACGACGTGATTGTAAGCAAACCTTGATTGGTGGCACGACGTGATTGTAGGAAATCTTGATTGGTGGCACGACGTGATTGTAAGCACACCTTGATTGGTGGCACGACGTGATTGTAGGCACAGCGTGATTGTAGAAACATCTTGATTGTTGACCCGACGTGATTGTAGGCACATCTTGATCGGTGCCACGACGTGATTGTAGGCACGACGTGATTGTAGGCACATCTTGATTGGTGGCACGACGTGATTCTAGGCACATCTTGATTGGTGGCACGACGTGATTGTAGGCACGACGTGATTCTAGGCACATCTTAATTGGTGGCACGACGTGATTCTAGGCACATCTTGATTGGTGGCACGACGTGATTGTAGGCACGACGTGATTCTAGGCACATCTTGATTGTTTGCCCGGCTTGATTGTAGGCACACCTTGATTGGTGGCCAATAAAGTGATTATGAAAAACATACTTTTAAAAAAATGGTCTGGCTCGAGTTTTGTGGGTTTTCCCCCCTTCCAAGACCCCAATACATCAGGCTGTACAGCACTGTAAACGTGTAACAGATGGACTTAACAGGTAGATGGCTGGAACATAGATCTTTGTGCGTGCGAGTCATGACGAGCCGTTACAGCTAGTGCATTTCGGAGGTCGGAGACATGTTGACCTGCCTTAGGTAGCCTGTCCACCTGTTTTGGCTAACCTGCCTTGGCATAACCTGTCTTGTCCTACCTGCCCACCTGCCCCCTGGCTAGCCTGTCTTGTCTTACCTACCCACCTGCCTCCTGGCTAACCTTCTAGTCTTACCTGCCCACCTGCCCCCTGGCTAACCTGTCTTGTCTTACCTGCCCACCTGCCGCCTGGCTAACCTGTCTTTTCTTACCTGCCCACCTGCCCCCTGGCTAACCTTTCTCGTCTTACCTGCCCCCTGGCTAACCTGTCTTGTCTTACCTGCCCCCTGACTAACCTGCTCACCGGTCTTAGACGCCTAGGCTAAACTGTACACCTGCCTTTGCTAGCCTGTCTTAATCTACTTGCCCACCTGTCATGGATGACCTGTATACCTGCCTTTGCTAGCCTGTCTTATTCTACTTGCCCACCTCTCATGGATGACCTGTACACCTGCCTTTGCTTGCCTGTCTTATTCTACTTGCCCACCTCTCATGGAAGACCTGTACACCTGACTTAGCTAATATGTACACCTGCCATAGCTAATAAGTACATCTGACTTAGCTAACCTTTAACTTGAATCTATGGATATTGTCTGAAACCTTCCCTCCCCCCTTTTTCAACATAGTTGTACCCTCTTACAGCGTAACTTAACGATAGACTATCTAGTACAGTGTTTCTCAACCTTCCAAATGCCGCGACCCTTTAATAGAGCTCCTCGTGTTGTGGCGACCCCCAGCCACAAATTATTTTCTTTTCTACTTCATAATTGTAAGCATATGTGTTTTCAGTAGGCCTTAGGCAACCCCTGGAAAAGGGTCGTGCGACCCCCAAAGGTGTCGCGACCCACAGGTTGAGAACCGCTGATCTAGTGGTTCATGGCTACAGTCAAAAAGTGGAAAATATCCTTACAACAGAAAAACTAAATGTAATATAAGTAAACTTGAATGTTTTAAATAAAATTTCAGTTTTTAAACAAATCAAATGTTGAAATACACTTTTCATTTAAGAGACAGTTGATCTAATGTTAGCTATTGGGTTTGGGCTATTAAATAAATATTTTATTTCCAGTCTATTGTTGGCCAAACACCGATGCAGCAACACACCAAAACTGAACTCTGATTTTTTTTTTTTAGAACCGCTTGCACAACATTCTCATAGAAAATTGCATTCGGTGTTTCACATCTCTGATGCTAAGTAACAGTCAGCTTTGCAACACTGTCTCCTGGCAACTTCCCAGATGAACGAGTTTCTTTCGCCAGCCCACAGCTACAACACCAATAAAAAAATATCCACCATTTCCACACCACGTGCTACTGTTACGTTACCTTGACCGATGTCAAATGGGTGAGGTGGGGTGTGGGGGTGGGGGAAATGTCAGTGGCGTAAGTACCACACATAGGCGCCCTATGTAAGTCGATGCCCTGTAAGACCAACAAGTAGGGATCGCGCGTACTCCGATCTGAGGACATCTGTCAACTCCGTTGGCGTAAGATTTCATTTCCTCGCCTCTGAGACAGTCTCAACGATGTGTGCTTCATTGTGTACCGTGCTCATTTTATTTGTGTACTCCTTGTTCACCCATCACATCCACACACACACACTACAAACTACTCTGCACACACTACACACACACACACACTAAAAACTACTCTGCACACACTACACCCACACACAAAAACACACCCTAAAAACACATGCGCTACACACACACACACAAAACTTCTCACACACACACGTCTCACACACACACTTCTCACACACACACACACACACACACTACACACATTTCACAGCCAGGTGTTCTAGGGTTAGCACCACGTAACATTTTTATTTATTTTTTTTTAAACCTTCTGACATCTTTGTTATGTTGACAAGTGATTCGTCATCCTTCACCTTTTGAATGTCAATTGTAAAGCACCGCTCGCCCCCTCCCACCACACACACACACACACACACACAATTAATTTAAAATAAACAAACAAAAACAGGTTAAGCAGAAAGAGTACACTTAAAGGGCGAGCACTGACTCTTTCCAACGACACCATGGGAAATAACCTCCCGTACAGACTAACGCTATCCAATCCGGGTTATCCTCCCTGCCCAGGAGGCAAGAATGATCCTTCTATAATCAATAGTTCTTGTTTGCTCTGGGAACCGATACTCCTCGATAGTTTCCAACTTCCTAAGTAACGGAGTCAAAAAAAATACTGTATTTGTGTATCTTGTGCTCGTGGTTAATTTTTGTTGGCTAGTGTTTAATAACTGTAATGACAACATTTGGTGGGTCCATTGTAATTGACGAGATAGGACTTTGGTGGGTCCATTGTAATTGACAATATATGACTTTGGTGAGTCCATTGTAATTGACAACATAGGACTTTTGTGGGTCCCTTGTAATTGAAAACATAGGACTTTGGTGGGTCCATTGTAATTTACAACATAGGACTTGATTGGGTCCATTGTAATTTACAAAATAGGACTTGATTGGGTCCATTGTAATTGACAACATAGGACTTTGGTGGGTCCATTGTAAAATACGAGATAGGACTTTGGTTGGTCCATTGTAATTTACAACATAGGACTTGATTGGGTCTATTGTAATTGACGAGATTTGAAGCAAGACGCATATTACCAGTGTAGACCCACTTTTAAAAAATATGGAGATTTATATAAAAAAATTAACACCTCAAACAAAACAATTTATTTTGTGAAATAATTATTTGCCCAAACGTTTTCTTTCATCTGATATCGGGACTTGGACTAAGTATTCAACAGCAGATTTATGTGTGTAACTGCTCACGACTTTCAAGACAAATGTAACAAATTAAAACATAACTGTAATGGTAAAGCAGCACCAATAGTCGCCTTAATTTTGCCTGCTTTTCTTCATGCCTCTCATTATGTATGCCTGGCATTCTTTATGCCTGCCATTCTTTATGCCTGCCATTTTATGCCTGCCATTCTTTATGTCTGCCATTCTTTATGCCTGCCATTCTTTATCCCTGCCATTCTTTATGCCTGCCATTTTTTATGCCTGCCATTTTTTATGCCTGCCATTCTTTATGCCTGCCATTCTTCATGCCTGCCATTCTTTATGCCTGCCTTTCTTCATACCTGACGTTCTTCATGCCTGCCATTCTTTATGTCTGCCATTTTTTATCCCTGCCATTCTTCATGCCTGCCATTCTTTATGCCTGCCTTTCTTCATACCTGACGTTCTTCATGCCCAACGTTCTTCATGCCTGCCATTCTTTATGCCTGCCATTCTTTATGCCTGCCATTCTTTATGCCTGCCATTCTTTATCCCTGCCGTGCTTCATGCCTGATGTTCTTCATGCCTGACGTTCTTCATGCCTGCCATTTTTATGCCTGCCATTCTTTATGCCTGCCATTCTTTATGCCTGCAATTCTTCATGCCTGCCATTCTTTATGCCTGACATTCTTTATGCCTGCCATTCTTTATCTCTGCAGTGCTTCATGCCTGACGTTCTTCATGCCTGACGTTCTTCATGCCTGCCATTCTTTATGCCTGCCATTCTTTATCCCTGCCATGCTTCATGCCTGACGTTCTTCATGCATGACGTTCTTCATGCCTGCCATTCTTCATGCCTGCCATTCTTCATGCCTGCCATTCTTTATGCCTGCCATTCTTTATCCCTGCCGTGCTTCATGCCTGACGTTCTTCATGCCTGACGTTCTTCATGCCTGCCATTCTTCATGCCTGCCTTTCTTTATGTCTGCCATTCTTCATGCCCGACGTTCTTCATGCCTGTCATTCTTTATGCCTGTCATTATTTATGTCTGCCATTATTTATGCCTGCCATTATTTATGTCTTCCATTATTTACGCTTGCTGTTCTTTTTGCCTTTCATTATTTATGCCTTTCATTATTTATGCCTTTCATTATTTATGCCTTTCCTTATTTAGGCTGTCGTTGTAACCACTAAGATATTTCTAGGCTATTATTTCTTGTCCATTGTGTTGGTGATGTTATTTTTGGACTGGTTAGTTATTCGTTTTGCCCCCACCCCTTTACTTTTGCTATTACTACTCCCCTTAGTCATCTGTCAGATGTCTCCACCCCCACCCCCTTAACCACCACCACCGTCGCCAAAACAGCTACAAGCCTGTTGGGGCGGTACACCAAACGATGCCTAGGGCATTGGGGGGCACCAACACCAAAGGATTCTCTGCGTTCAAACCAATACAAGAACAGGGGCGTAGCAAGCTGGGTCCGGAAGAGTACGGTACGCCCCGGGTGGCACTTTTATCTTTATGTGGAGGGGCGGCATTTTTATTTTTATTTTTTAAAATTAATTTCGTTTTTGTTTTGCGGAAGTGCTAGTGGCACTAACCCTATCTACGTCACCGGCGCAACTTGTTTTGGTCTTACATTGGAATGTCTGATGACTTACATTGGAATGTCTGATGACTTCCATTGGAATGTCTGCTGACTTACATTTGGATTTAGGGGCGGAACGTTTGGGGGGGGGGTGTATATTGTTGACAAGCGTATATTTCTAGTCTCACTCACATGATACATCATTCTGTTGTTGTTCTTATCTCGCCAGACGCCATTATCAGGCAATTCATCAAAATGATCGTTTGTCAGTCAAAGTTTTAACGGTTGCTTCATGTTATAGATGACAGGACACAGATGACATGACATAGATGACAGGACACAGATGACATGACATAGATGACAGGACACAGATGACAGGACACAGATGACAGGACACAGATGACAGGACACAGATGATATGACACAGATGACAGGACACAGATGATATGACATAGATGACAGGACACAGATGACAGGACACAGATGACAGGACACAGATGACAGGACACAGATGATATGACATAGATGACAGGACACAGATGACAGGACACAGATGACAGGACACAGATGATATGACATAGATGACAGGACACAGATGACAGGACACAGATGACAGGACACAGATGACAGGACACAGATGATATGACATAGATGATTAATTTTCAGATTTAAAAAACAAGTATTTTTCCTCTGTATCCCCATAAAAAGGGATTTTGTTGTTTATAAGAGAATCCTGCCCCAGTGTCATACTGAAATCACTTCGACTATCATTTTGACTAGTATGTAAAAATACATTAACACCATAGATATGATGATGTCTCATAATTCAATGGTGGACTACTGCTTGTGAGGCTGGCGGACCAAGTCTTTTGACATGTAGACTTTTGACATGTGTGTGTGTATGTGTGTGCGCAAGTGTGCGTGTGTGTGTGACTAGTGTAGATGTGGTTTTTATTGAAGAATAGAATTGTTTCGTGAAAATGTATGTGCAAAAGTATTTTAAAAAAGATACAAAAAAACTATTATATGTAGCAGATTAACAAAAGGATTTATATAATGTTCTAAAAAGAACCAGGGTTAGAGTCCCCTGAGTCTCCACACAACTTCTCTGTTTCTCTATTGATACAACTTCTCTGTTTCTCTATTGATACAACTTCTCTGTTTCTCTATTAATACAACTTATCTGTTTCTCTATTGATACAACTTCTCTGTTTCTCTATTGATACAACTTCTCTGTTTCTCTATTGATACAACCTCTCTGTTTCTCTACTGACACAACTTCTCTGTTTCGCTATTCATACAACTTCTCTGTTTCTCTGATGACACAACTTTTCTGTTTCTCTATTTATACAACTTCTCTGTTTCTCTACTGATACAACTTTTCTGTTTCTCTATTTATACAACTTCTCTGTTTCTCTACTGATACAACTTTTCTGTTTCTCTATTTATACAACTTCTCTGTTTCTCTATTTATACAACTTCTCTGTTTCTCTACTGATACAACTTCTCTGTGTCTCTATTGATACAACTTCTATCTTTCTCTACCGAAAAACTTATCTTTTTTCTCTATTATACAGCGTCTCTGTTTCTCTATTGATACAACTTCTCTGTTTCTCTATTGATACAACTTCTCTGTTTCTCTATTGTCACAACTTCTCTGTTTCTCAATCGATACAAAACTCAAGTCGGGTATTCGCCAAAATACAATCCTTGATTTTAAAATTCTCAAAAATTTCTGGGGAGGGGTTAACCCGACAATAAGATGGGACCAGAGGCATAACTCCCACCCCCCCCCCCCCCAGGTCGCCAAAACTAGGCAACTTAAGTTTATGTAGGTCGGCGATGGCGATGCCGGAGACAGAGTTGGCGATGGTTGCCGTTGTACAAAAGACGTTGTCTATAGATGCACTATCGTCGTTACCCCAACCCACCCGAACATCTGAAATGCCCCATCGCATCCACTTCTCTTTAAGAAAAACTGCTTTTATTAAATAAGCAAACGGGATCCATGGTCTAAAAACCGTGTACTAACGCCAGATACATTCTGAGTTCGCCCCATCTGACGACCCCGCCGGGAATTCGCTGACGTCATTCATTGAGAGCCGTCCCACGACACAAACAGCGCGTGCCGCATTCTTGAACCTCTGCGTCACCTCCGTCCGCGCGTCTGCTGGCTTTCACGCTGCGGTGACGTTGTGAAGCTCCACGAGCCCGCGAAGCAGACTCATCTTAAATGATGCTACAGGCTGTTCAACAAAGCCATCAAACCTGTTGATGACGACCGAGAGAGAGAGAGAGAGAGAGATTGAGAGAGCCGCTAGCGGATACAAGGGAGTCGGTGTGAGATCTTCAGCAGGGATGTACTAACAGTAACTATAATCCCCACTTTGTCCCCCACGCTCTGACCAGCATTTCGAGATGGCCGTATGCAAACTCTCCAATGTCCATTACGTTTTTTTTTAAGACATTTATTTTGGGTTGTTAAATTATTGTAACTGGTAAGACTTAGTTATTATTTTTAAGGGTGTTGACCCACACCACCCCCCACCACCCCATTCTCCAAACGCATTCACTTTTCAACCCAGCAAAAATTATCAATTATCCGCCGTTAGTTTAATCCTACATTGCATTTATTAAATGAACTTAACCATTTCTTTGAAAGAAATATCGGAATATGTTGCGATTTGTGTTTGCTTGTCTCTCTTTTAGGGTGATAAAAAAAAAGAAAAAGACTCGAGTGCTTGTTGTGTAAGGTAGAGAGATGAAACGCAGGCTTGGAGATATTTAATTTGTAAAAAATATATTTTAGTTTTAAAAAGCTTTCTTTTTGGGAGACGAGTTAAAACGCACTTTAAAAAAAAAAAAAGTGTAGAAAATAATGTTCTTAAAATTCCCTACGAAAAGTAAGTCTGTACATAAGGGTTGTAAGGCAACGGTGGTAAGGACTTCGATGAATTCAGGGGATTCCAATGAAATGAAGAAGTAACTTGGAGTTTTAAATATTTTTTTTTTACTATTTAAAGATTCATTTTTTTAACATAGTTTCGGCACAGTTTCTTTGAGTGAGAATGTTAAGAAAATTATTTTCTTTTTTTTTTTTCTTTAGCGCGTTCAAACTCGTCTTGGAAAGGAAGTCTAATTCTATTTGTTTTCTACTTTTTTTAGTATGAAAATTTAAATGCATAAATTATCCACACAAAAAACATTTTTTTTTTAAACAACGAATGCTTACACATACTCCCGGGTATAGTGACTTTGCTCTTTACACGTGCACGAAACTAAAAGATAGAATTTAAAGACATGTAGCTGCCGTCCGTTGATTAGAGTCTAATGGCCGAAATGCTCTGCCCCATGATCCCATTCCAAAATCCTACAATTAGGTTATTGTTAACGAAGGGGTAGGCTTGTTTTTTGTTTTTTTTGGGTGGGGGGGGGGTTTAAACACCTTTTCTTATTTCTCCATTCCCCACCACCACAACCCCCCCCCTCGAAACATTATACCGGAGTTGTGACTCTGTGTTATCAACCCAGGTGCGACTCAACAGGTCAGCACGAGGAAGACTGAATCGACCGAACGAGAGGGTCAGCTAAAAAAATAATTACCACGGCCAAACCCCACGAAAGGAGTAGAGCGAGACGGGAAAATGGAGAGCTGGAACAACGTCGACGATGGGAGTGTTCCAAGAACAACATGAAGAAACAGGGGCGCCTCCAGGAAGGCACCTGTGCATGTGAAACTTACTATTCTTCTCTTTAATTATTTTTTTTTAAATTTGTACTCTTATCATATCTTCCCCTCCCCTCGATGAGCGTTTCTGGGATAGTTCAGAAAGAATGGAACATTGGAATGTTCAAAAAGAGGTTCATGATATAAATATGAAACGGAAGGCCACCAAAATTCCTGCTCCCCCCCCCCCCACGTGTATTCGCCTTGAACTCATTCTTCACACAGAACGCAAAGAGCACAAAAAGATTAAGGGAATAGAGTGGGCGTGTGGTTTTATCAATGTCTTCTTCAACGATTAAAAAACAAATTCATGTATTGTAAGCGTTTATTTTTCAATAACAAAATATCCTTTAAGCTGTACACGGCCCTTTATCTCCCTATCGCTGTTATATTTGTAACGAGACTCCCAACACCCACACCAACTACCTCCTACCCCCCCCCCCCCCCCCCCCTCCCCCCCCCCTACTCCCAACACCCACACCAACTACCTCCTACCCCCACCCCCCCCCACCCCATCCCATGCGTTACAGGGCGTTGGGAAGCTTGTTTACGTTTCTTGGCACAAGGTGAGGGAATAATCCACGCTGACGTCACACAACCTGATCTATTTATAGAAGCGACCACCTTTTTAAGGTGAGGATGGTGGTGGAATTGCTAGAAGATCTTCTACATAATACATCAAGGCATATCATTTTGTATTTTTATTGTTGAATAGCTTCGGCTGCTGGAATTTCTCTTCAGTGTAGTGCACGTGGCTTTGGTTCCAGTGTGTTAGATTAAAAGTGTGCTGAATGGGACAGACATAGTATTCAAGTTCTGTAGTCCAGACTGGGGGAAACTACACTACACGGGAAAGATTCTTACTGCTTTTCTGCACAAATGAATGACTTGACGTGATTTTATTTTCACTAGTTAAAATTGAAAGATAATCCGAAATTTATTGGGTATGTAAAGGACGTTCATTGGATAGTTGAAGGACATTTATTGGATACTTGAAAGAAATATACCGGTAGATATTGTGTAACCGAGTGACAGGTAAGATGCGATACATTTGTTTCACTCATACATCAGTTGTGTTGATTTGTGTGTGTGTGTGTGTTTGTGTTTAATACAGCGGTTCTTAAACTGTGGGTCGCGACCCCTTTGGGAGGGCCGCACGACCCTTTCCAGGGAACGCCTAAGACCACCTGAAATCCCATATGCTCTACAGTCTACAGTTATGAAGTAGCAACGAAAATAATTTTGTGGCCGGGGGTCACCACAACATGAGGAACTGTATTAAAGGGTCGCGGCATTAGGAATGTTGAGAACCACTGGTTTCATACCTTATATAAAATTTCTCCTACGCTAAATGCAACGGTTTACAGTTGGAAGTGTTATTAGCTCACTGGACGGGCACGGGAAACGAAATGGAAGCCATCAAAAGGGCTGGGGTTCAACCCAGTGAAGCAGGGCTTCTCCACCTGGGGTGCTCGCACCCCGAACATCGGCGCGGTGGCGTTTCAAGGGGTGCGTGACCTGGTCAAACATCTCGTAAGGTGTACATGTAAAATGGGAAAGGTTGGGAAGCCCTGCAGTATTATATCATCTTTTTGTCTTAAAGTGCCGCAGTCAAGTATCATCATCTCTTCGTCTTTAGGTGCCCCATCTTCTGATAGGCATAGGTCTTAGGTCTACGCTTATACTGGCAATTGACTGCAAAATGACATGTTTACTACAAATAACCAACCCACAGAACAGGTCTAGTAGCCCTACTGCTGTTGTACGAATTTCGCACTTTGTTTTCAATGATAGCGGGACCTCACTTTGTTATTCTTCTCACCTCGCGCCCATCTAATGCAGCGGTTCCCAACCTGTGGGTCGCGACCCCTTCGGGGGTCGCACGGCCCTTTCCCAGGGGTCGCCCAAGACCACCGGAAAACACATATACTCTACAGTTATAAAGTATCAACCAGATAATTTTTTGGTTGTGGGTCGCCACAACATGAGGAACTGTATTAAAGGGTCGCGGCATTAGAAAGGTTGAGAACCACTGATCTAATGTCATTCTATCTGGCACAAGAGTGCAGTGTGCTCATATAAAATAATTGAAATTAATTTCATATACTTACACAGTGGCGTTTATACACAAAGGCGTAGGAGGGGGGTGGTTCTCCCCTTAGGAGGGGGCGGTTCTCCCCGCAGGAGAGGGCGTTTCTCCCCGTAGGAGGGGGGCGGTTCTCCCCGTAGGAGGGGGCGGTTCTCTCCATAGGAGGGGGCGGTTCTCTCCATAGGAGGGGTGCGGTTCTCTCCATAGGAGGGGGGTGGTTCTCCTCGTAGGAGGGGGGCGGTTCTCCCCGTAGGAGGGGGCGGTTCTCCCCTAGCGTTACTTTTCTCTACCAGCTGCTGAGTTTAAGTTCGTGGAGAGGAAGGGGGTGGGGTTGGGCGGGGGGCCGCTCCTGGAGGCACTGACCCATTGTACACACATGTTTTATTATGGTATAATACTTAATATTAGTGAACGAATAACAGCTTTCCATATTGTGGTCATCAGATTACTTTATTATGACCTGTCAGCCCTACTCCCCTGCCAACCACCTACCCCTTTTTTATCCTATCAGTGCACTCGGCTCGTCCCGTGGTCGATATCATCCCCCCACCCTACCCCACCTCGTCCTGTTAAATCTGTCATTCGCGTGGCATTTAACTTTTATTGTGCCACAGCCGTAATGCCATTCAAGTGTGTGGTGATCGGGGTATGTCTGCGTGGCCAGATTTTGTCAGCGTGTGTGTAGGTTGTGACAAGCAAAGTGTTCAAGTAACCCCCTCGCCGTACTGGAACAAAATTGTGTGCTGGCTTGTTTGATTACAACAAACAGTTGATCAACGCCGCTGGCCGCTGGAGTTTGAGGGGCAGTCATTTTTTTTAGAGAGTATCTCGAATCTTAACGATGCTCCGTGTTTGAATTTGTGAACACTTATTTCGAGAGTATCTTGACGGTACTCTCTAGGTCCAAAGTGTTTGAACTCTTCCAGTGGTCTTCTGTAAAACTCGAGGCTCTGACTGAATAGAAACAATCATCTACTCAGGTAAGCTAACGATTCTTTGTGTTGTTTTTTTTTGTGCCAACTGCGATCAAAGTGGAAATGTTTACAGAAAAATAAGATTTTCCAGGTTTGCTGTTGCAGTGAGTGACTTTAAGTGGTATGAAATAAAGCGACTTTTCCCAGTAAAACTACACACTGCAATTAATAACCACAATTGGCAAGCAAAAGCTGTGTCTGGGCCAAACACAGGATTTGGGCGCCCTTTTTCCCCAAAATATATACGCATTTTGCATGAAAAATGACGATGTTGGTGCCCTCTTCTATACACCTAACGCAGTGGTCGGCAAACTCATTGGTCAAAAGAGCCGAACATCGGCAGAAGGACGGTTGTTGTTTTGTTTTTTTTAATTTGATAGCCAAATTTCTTTTCAAGAACCATGTTTTTCCAAGTCAAACCCGATTTGTGGCTGACTGGCCGAGCCGCCCTCGGGTGTTTAGAGAGCCGCCCGTGGGTGTTTAAAGAGCCGCCCTCGGGTGTTTAAAGAGCCGCCCTCGGGTGTTTAAAGAGCCGCCCTCGGGTGTTTAAAGAGCAGCCCTCGGGTGTTTAAAGAGCTAACTTTATATCTATCGATGTGTGGTAAGGCGGCGCACTTTAGGAAATTCTCCCCGGGGAGCTTTTAATCATAGCACTCCTTTGCTCAACCCCCCCCCCCTTCCTTTTTTTTTTTCGCCAGCACCAATATCATTCACTATGAGTTCGAGTCAACCTTTTGTTAAATATTAGAACTTGGGACGTGGAAAAGTCAATGGGACTGAATGTTGGGGTTGGTCTGTCACTGGTCCAATCAGCTTGGAGAGTAGCTCAAAATCCTCCCTCTGATGATTAGGAAGAGTTTAGGAAGAGTTTACGATTCGTGTGGTTTCCTTTGCTCTTTCTTATTATGAGTTGCCCAAGTTGCCCATCGCAACCCCACATTACGTCATAATATAAATAAGTTCAACATCAAGTAAGTCATCAATCCAGGGTTGGCAACCATCTGTTGAAAACTTGACCTAAAATCGCCGTCGTCTCCGTGAATGACTGTGGAAAGTCAGACTAAGAACTTCAGGAAGTTCGTTTTCTTTTTTCTTTTTTTGAAATGAAAAATTGTACAAACATTAAAGGGAAAATAAAACGGGAGATCTCAGTTTGAGTGATGAATTCTTGATTGTCCGTACATCTAGAACAGTGTTGAAGTAGATAATGTTTGTGGGTAGATTTGATTTTATTGCGTTGGCAGCGCTGCTAGACCCCTATTAGCCCCAGGGCACCTATAAGGCCCTAATCACCTATAAGGATCGGGCACCTATAAGGTGCTTTTTAAAAAAAAAAAAAATCGTTAGTGGAAAATGTAAAAAAAAAAAAAAAAGTAGCACCAATATACATGTGTAGTACTAGTACTAACACTTGGAAATGTATAGAAATGCACGGTTGATATAAGGCCCTAATCACATATAAGGATCGGGCAACTAAAAGGTGCTTTTTAAAAAAAAAAAAATCGTTAGTGGAAAATGTAAAAAAAAAAAAAAAGTAGCACCAATATACATGTGTAGTACTAGTACTAACACTTGGAAATGTATAGAAATGCACGGTTGACTGAAAACTAACAATGGGGGTGGGGGGTGACACCGCACTGAATCTATCTACCACACACTATATTTTAAAACACCCTACACCATTTCAAAATACCAATCAATCGTTACGTTTATCGATTGATTTTGGCCAGGCCTCTGGGGGAGGAACGTACATTATAAATTGAAAGGAATGATTTAACGCCGGGGCCCCACGTCATCGATCTCAGGCTACACGGCAGGGACACCCGAGGGAGGTAAGAAGCCAGGGCAGATCAATGAGGACATGTACTATACCTATGTACGGGAAAGAGAGATCCGTAATCTCTCTTGTAAAAATTGGTGAACCGTATTCGCATTGCTTATCTCATACGATTGTTTATACAATACACATGCAGTTTGATTTTTAAACGATCTGTTACTGACTTTTAATTTACAGTGTTGAGTTTATGATGGATCCTTATCATGATTTGACAATTATTGCTGGCCCACATTGATCGAAACCAATGGTTCCTAAATTGCTATAATGGGTACATGTTTTGATTCAATTTTTTTTCCGACCGTTTTTTTTCTCAGGGGGGAAAAAAGGGGGGGGGGTTGCATTTTCCTACAATTCTGTTATAGATAAATTATGTTGTAGTTTATAAAGTCTAAATAATACTAAGTTACATAACTAATTAGACTGTGTAGTTTACTCACGGTTGACAATACGATGCCATTGAATGGATTATACTGGCAGTAGTTAACAGATTATAGCATGATGCTATTTAACTTAAAAGACACACGACAGATTTCTCTTGGTCCAACGCTTCTCTAAGTTGCTGACCTATTGCACACAATGCTCCAGCCACCAAATTCAGGATGGGGGGGGGGAGGGGTGTGTGGGGGGGAGTGGCTTGGGAAGGCTGTGGTTGTTTAGTTTTTATTAGCATGTTATCTGGCAGTTGCCCAAATTGTTACCAGCATGTTATCTGGCAGTTGCCCAAATTGTTACCAGCGTGTTATCTTATCTTCGCCAGTTTATCCAGTTAATAGGTTAACCATTTTTGTCCGGGTTCGATCACGTTCCGAGCGGATCAAGGCGACTGACTGGAAAATCCGGCTATCGGTATTGGCTGGCAAGGTGAAGTCCCCTGCCACAGCATTGCTCCAAGACACACATTGTAAACATGACTGGGTACAGTCTGAAAGTGCCAAGTGTGTGTGTGTATATATATATATATATATATATATATATATATATATATATATTATCAATTTATTATCTATCAAATAAAACGTTATAT
>CAXITT010000301.1:173139-241562 GCA_964033795.1 Lymnaea stagnalis | reverse complement strand
CCCCCCCAAAAGTTTTATTAGACTCTAGGGCTCTATGTACGTATTGTGTTTAGTTAGCTAGAATGACTTTTCTGGTTTGATTGTACCGCATGCACTTTAAAGCGGTAGTCCTGTAAAGGGAGCGTGCTCATTCATTCGTGTGAGATTTGCCTTGAAACAGAATCCCAGGCTTAGTGGTCCGATTCGTGTTTCTCTCATGGGTAAGACTGGATGTTTTTTTGTTTTTTTAAGATATGTATTTTTTTAATGAAGCAATTTACACATTTATAAAAGGATTTTATAACAGATGTATGATAATTTATATTAAGGTTATTCTATTTATTTATTTTGCCCAGTAACGGTATTCTCTGTTGCGCAGGGGCAGGGACATTCTCACTTCACGGGACTCGGCTGATAGATGATGGGTTAAGTTAATTTGCGTGGTTTTGTTTGTTTGTTTGTTGTTCTTTGGAGGGTGGGCTGGGGGGGGGGTTAAGTGAAGCAGTACCCTACAAAAAAACTTCAGGCCCAAAACCAAGTAAACAAAAAATTGACACTATAAACTACAAGAGACAGTCTTCTTTACTAATACTATATTATCCATCGCGCAACTTCTCGTAACTATATACTGAACATACGTTTAGGCCTAGTTTTATTTATACATAAAATGAATAGGTCTTGGTTTGTCCTGAAGCCTGACGTAAACAAGAAATAGACTCTCGGACCGTGTGTGGGTAACACAGGTCTACCTGACTGGAATACAAGGATTGGATGAATCTGTCTCACCTTCCTTTCGCTGGAGAAAAGATGTGGGATATTAAAAGTAAAAGCGATAGTTGGTGTTTTTTGTTCCCCCCTACCCCCACCTACCCACAAAATCCTGTTTTGTTTAATATTTAGTGACGTCAATCAATGTGCTCCCCGTTTTTATTATATTTCTTTATAGTTGTATTCCGGGGCCTGAAAGAAAGAGAGCAAATTAACAAGCAACGCATTTTTACAATGTTCTCTAAGATAAGGATCATCTAATAAATGTACGAAGCATCGAACTAGCACACACAAAGTTACACTGTTACAGCGACGAAGCATCGAACTAGCACACACAAAGTTATAGCCTACTGTTACAGCGACGAAGCATCGAACTAGCACACACAAAGTTACACTGTTACAGCGACGAAGTATCAAACTAGCACACACAAAGTTACACTGTTACAGCGACGAAGTATCAAACTAGCACACACAAAGTTACACTGTTACAGCGACGAAGCATCAAACTAGCACACACAAAGTTACACTGTTACAGCGACGAAGTATCAAACTAGCACACACAAAGTTACACTGTTACAGCGACGAAGTATCAAACTAGCACACACAAAGTTACACTGTTACAGCGACATCAAACTAGCACACACAAAGTTACACTGTTACAGCGACGAAGTATCAAACTAGCACACACAAAGTTACACTGTTACAGCGACGAAGTATCAAACTAGCACACACAAAGTTACACTGTTACAGCGACGAAGCATCAAACGGCAGGCAATACAATTGAATAAACAACAGATAAATTTGAATTAGATAAAATTAAACTGTATTTTTTAAAAACATCCATAATGTGAATGTTGCTCAAAGAAGTCAATGGCTGTGCTTTCTTTTTCAATTTTCAAGCATAGGCCTAAGCAGTAAACATTATATATCTTCTTAACTATATAGGCTATTTATAATTTTATTATATTCCCTTGGTAAGCTCATGAGTCCAACAACAACGATGACGCTAATGAGCACGTTTTACTACCCAAATTCATACCTTATACTGATTAACTTTATTTTACAACATCAAATAAATAAAATAAAAAATTAATTTATTAAAACTCGTTTATAGTTTATATTACGCTCCGACTTTTTACATAAATCCATCGCTATCTTTCAATGCGCGCACCTGCTCAATTTGCATGCTAAAAATTTGTTAGGTGCTTGTTATTATGACACGGGACTAACCTACCTCCTTCCCCCACAAACCTCCTTACCATGCATGTTGGGTGAGTTCCCGAAATAGACTGGCTCAATTTAGATGTTGTTATTGAGAAGGAAGGGCTGGGGTTTGAGGTTAACAAAGCCAGTCGACAAAAGGTTAACACCTAGTGCCGGATTCAAGGTAGGGTCGTGCACGGGTACGAGGCCTTCATGGACACAAGCACTATTAAAGTATTCAGTCATCATCATCATGGAGTTCAAAATAAAATACAGCCCCCACAGTTTTACTCTATTGTCTTAAGGCTGCACCGGTCCAAACTAATACGAAGTAATCATAGCCAGCGATACACCATCTCTGACCAAAGTCAACCTCAAACCATTTCAACATATTCTCCCCCCTCCCCATTTTTCTAAGCCAGGGCACTGCCATCACCATCTTACAAAGGTGTATGTAACAGGGTTTTGTTGGCGCCCGGGGACAAGATTTTTTTACGCCCCCTCATTTCTGAAACGCTTCTTTTTATCAATAAAATACCACGAAAGGCCACTATGGCGCCCCATCTAGTCGCGCCTGGTTACGTCTGTCCCACCCCCCCTCCCCCCTTTAGCTTTGCCTCTGCCATCTTAACAAGGCATACTATTGATTTATGGCACAACTGGACATTTGGTGACACAGATGTTGACCTATATCACCCAGGGGCCTTAAACGTACATTAATTGACTAATGCTTATTTTGATATATTGCTGGTGTCCTGGCTGTAGACGGAAGAGGTTTGCATCTGCCAAGTGAATAGCTGTAATATTCTACAATAATCTTTAAAACAAAATTACTAGTGTCCTGTCTGTAGACGGCAGAGGTGTTTGCGTCTGCCAAGTGGATAGCTGTAATATTCTACAATAATCTTTAAAACAAAATTACTAGTGTCCTGTCTGTAGACGGCAGAGGTGTTTGCGTCTGCCAAGTGAATAGCTGTAATATTCTACAATAATCTTTAAAACAAAATTACTAGTGTCCTGTCTGTAGACGGCAGAGGTGTTTGCGTCTGCCAAGTGAATAGCTGTAATATTCTACAATAATCTTTAAAACAAAATTACTAGTGTCCTGTCTGTAGACGGCAGAGGTGTTTGCGTCTGCCAGGTGGATAGCTGTAATATTCTACAATAATCTTTAAAACAGAATTGCTGATGTCCTGTCCGTAGACGGAAGAGGTTGGCTTCAGCCAAGTGGATAACTTTAATTTTCTTCAATATTCTCTAAAACAGATCACATTGAAATAAATGTGGTCATTGAACATTTTCCAGTTATTAAAACAGCATGTCCACACAACTACTCCACGAGAGCAGCTTGTAAAACTGATCATAAAAAACACTGAAGGGATAGCGATAAGCTCCCCCTTAATAAAATGTATGCTGCACATAAAAGAGAACTTCCTTTTCTTTTTTTCTGTCCTTGGATGACTTGCCTCTAGATTTATTTGTTTTTTTAATTATAGGCAAACCCCCCCCCACTCACTCTTTCCCCACCTATTAAAAACGTTGTTTTCCTCTGGGTCTTACATTAGTGAATAATATTTTAGCCCCTTACAAGTCCCCTGAGTTAAATTTTTAAACTTCTTCACTTTCAGGTTTGTGTACCAGTGAAATGGACTTAGCCATGTTTTCCCAGGTGGCGGAGATCACCAACTCCTTGTACCTCAGCAGTGCCGCTGCTGTACGGGGAGAGAAGATCCGAAGCCTCGGAATCACCCATGTCATCAATATCACCCTGGAGATTCCTAATCTACAGATGCCCAACTTGGAATGCATGCAGATCCATATAGACGACGCCCCTAATGCTAGGCTGGGTCTGTATTTTGACAGGTGTGCTGATAAAATCCACATGGTAAGATTCTTAAGCATATTTAAACTTTTAGACACTGTTTGGCACCTAAAACTAATTTCAAATAGTTTTGATTTTATTTTTAAAACTACACTTGCTTTCACCATTTTCTATTAAATTTGTTTACTGTAAAAAGATCTTATAGTATAAATATGATTAATTTTTATAACACTATCAGCTGTGGGAAAATGTTATTTGTTTGAGAGAAACTCTGTTGATGGCACAATTTTTAAATGTGTACATATTGTTAGTCATATATTTAATTAAGACTATAGTTTTTTTGTGATGGCTACAAGTTAAGGGACAGATCGTTTAAACTCATACAGCCATATTAGATTAAACAATTTTTTTCAATTGTTAAATCACCAAATAATTTGAAGATGAGCTTTACATTTTATTTTATTTTTTAAATTTATTAATTTAATGTTTGTATTCAATTCCTAATTAGGTACATTGGCAATGACAACCAAAAACAATTATAATTTATTTTAAATATCATGTTTCATTAAATAATAGATTAAATTGATCCATTTACCCTTTAATCAGAAATAAAATAGCAGCATGAAAAACTAAAATTTTTGAGAGGTGTGGTTTACATAGTTGGCTGAGGACAATTATTATGCTAGTTAGGACTTCATTGCCAACCTCTCCAACTCAACAAGAATGAGAGGGCAATATATTGCATTTGTATGAGTTGGTTCTAAGGGTTGTTTTTATGACATGGGCGCCCACAGGGGGGGGGGGGGGGGGAAAAAAATTTTTGAGAAAAAAAAAGAAAAAAAACTACAGTAAATTAAAACTACATTAAAACATTACTAAAAAATTGTTGCCCCCCCCCCCTAGGAAGTTAATCGATTTTTTTTTGGCCCCCCCTAGAAAGTTTTCTGCGGGCGCCCATGGCTTATGAGTACGAGATAGTTCTAAGCAGTGCCAGCGCCAGACATTTTTAGGTTGGGTGAAAATAGGCAATTGTGGCCCTCTGAAAAATTATGGGAAGAGTTCAGAAAAATTTATTCATTTTTTTGATTTTAACAAATTTTTATTCGAATTCAATACAAAAAAGGCCAAAATAGGAGAAATAATGCAACAAATTGGCAGAAATAATGCATCAAATTGGCAGAAATAATGCAAATAATCTGCTATTTTGAAAAAGTTACTTTTCTTTCTTTTAATGTTGCAAATTTTAAATGCAATTCTTCAGTATTTAAGTTATTCAGCGGTTTTGTTGGCGCCTGTGTGATGATCATGCATGGTACCCACCTTGAGGGTTCTAAGGGTTGTGCTTATGAAAATTTTTTATTTTTTATGAACTCAGGATTACTTTTCAGTCCCTAACAAATCTCTATGTTAATTTTACATTATAAACTGCATGTCTTTGAGTCACCTTTTCAGTATTTTTAGCTATTGGTTTATTTGTTATGAAATAATGACTTCTAACATTCTAAATTGCTGCAAGGTGACTTCTCCAAAATTTTTATACACCAATCTAGAGAAAACTTGTTTTAAAAATGTTATTTTGAGCCATAAGAACCTGAAAATCGCACTTAATTTTCTAAAAAAATCAACTACTATCCTGATATTTTGTTGTATTTCAGGTTGATAGAAAAGGTGGTAAAACTCTAGTCCACTGTGTTGCTGGAGTCAGTCGTTCTGCATCTATATGCATTGCTTATTTAATGAAATACCAGAGAATGACCTTGGAGCAGGCTTATCGCCATGTCAAGCGGCGCAGGTCTGTCATCCACCCAAATGTTGGCTTTTGGAGGCAGCTCATAGACTTTGAGCGTCGCCTTTTTGGTCGCAACACTGTGAAGATGGTTGAGTCTTCGATTGGCTGGATTCCTGATGTATACTTGCAGGAGACAAAAAGTTTCATGTGGATGCCGACAACTTCATCTCGGTTTGGCTACTGATGACAACTGTCATCATACCTGCTGTGTTAATTTATTTCATGGTACCAAGCAATACATGAAACACAGTGTCACTGTGTTTAGGGATTGCATTTTTTTAAAGCAAATGAAAAGCATTGCGGACAGAGTCAGACTAAATCATGAGGGCTACATTTATAGGGAACAATTTAAAAATTTGATTTTGTTAATCACAAAGAAAATGAAAACCAATAGTAGACCTATTATAAATTTTTATTGCAAAAAATGTTTAGGATTCTTTATTATTTTATGTTTGCAATCTGATAATGGTAAGGTGTTTATGCTTTGACAAGGGGTGAAAATAGTCTATATTAATTCCTTTAAGGATTTAAAAAGAAAAAAACGTATTTATTTGATTTCTGGGTAAAGCCCTCTGAAGCTCAAGGGCCAGTTAGGCCCAGTTAATCTAAGGCCAACCCTGTCTAAACTCAAATCCTGTGATTATAGTTTTGTCCTTAAGTGATTATACAATCCAGCATTGATCAAGAATTGTACATATAGTTGTAATTCATCTGATGCCCTAAACATAATTTTGAAACTTTAATTTATAAATCTATCAAGCCTTTCTGTCCCATAAGTTTTTGGAAAGGTGCAATGGTCATTTTAATGTGATGAATTTCAGTGTGTCAACAGTTTAAGTGCTAAATTATAACTCAAAATAACATTATTTAAATTTGCATTAATAATTGTACAAATACGAGTGATTTCTTCAAATGTCAGAACAGCTGACAATGTCGTCTTAACATATTTAAGTGGTAGTAGTCCCAAAGAGTGATTAACTTATTTTACTCTTATAAATATTTTAGAAGGAGATTTCATTAAGTCCAAATGCCAGGATGATATTAATAGGGAGAAGTTGTTTCTTAAGATTGACCTTTACTTTGAAGTTTATCTGAACTCACATGGACATGTGTGATTATTAATCACAAGCTCCCAGAGTGGTTGTTATCTATTTAAAGATAAAAATTTAATGTATGACTAATAAAAGCTTTTAAAATAATTTTGTTGTTTATAGTGATAAATATGCTTAAATATGCATAGGATGTATTTGATTGGATGGAATGGTAATCATTTAACTTTTTTTTTAAAGCATTTAATGCCATTCTTAATTTATAAATTTTATGAATTAGAATTTATGACCTAATAACTCTGAAGAGTTAAACTAAGTATCTTAGTGTCACTGCGAACTAAAACAAATTTATATAATTTAACTCAGTATATTTTGGACAATTTTATGTTTAGATATAACTATCAAAGTATAAGTTGTACATACTCATTATTAAATTCACAATTTTAGTTTATTTAACAAATTACGTATTTATGTAAAATGTGATTAGTTTTTTTAAAAAGAAAAACAAGCAAAACACAAAAAAATAATTAATTTGTATGCAAAGTTTTTAAAAAAAGTAACTTTACTACACTATTTGTAGTAACCAATGATTACTGTAAAATTATGGTCTTTTCATTGTTGTGAAAGATGTATATTTATTCACTGTAATTTTCATGTCCATAAATATTTTTATATTTAATATTAAATTTTAGCTTTATTATTTATCTTTTCCACTTATATAAAATTCTATTTACTTTCACTGTGATAAAATTAGCTTTATTTATGCTTGGTCATGAAATGATTTTTTACTACATGTTCTTATATATTTTTTTAAAAAATCTTAGTTTTATAATGTTTTTGAGGCTTGCATGTTTTTTGGTATAGTGATTTTCCGGGAAATTAAAAAAATCACATCATTGTCATTTTAACACATTTTTTAAAGTGGGGAGTTGAAATGTGTGTGTGTCAATGCTCTCTTATCATGCAATGTCAATGAAGCTGTATTTTCTTAAAGATTCTGGCTCATTTTGTAACAGTCTGTTTTTCAAAACTGGATCTCATTTTGTCAAATAAAAGGGCATGGCTTTAAACATTTCAATAACATAAGAAAATTCTCTTTCAAGTAGAAATTTTTTTATCATACTTTTATGACCATCCACCTCTATGAGAAAATGAAATCATTTAGTGCAAAATTAGTTATTTGCAGTATTTTTTACCATTAAAGTGGTTTAAGTAAAACAAATTAACACAACACACTTATTTATAAAATCTTAAATAAATATTTGAAAATATAAGCCCTGTTAATTATGAAAGTATCTTACATATTTTTATGGATAAATATGCACAACTTACTTTACATTATTTATTTTCAAGGAATATTAGGATATTTTGTCAGTACCTCATTTTAATAAATGTATCCTATACTGTGAATTATACAGAAAATGCTAGATTCTTTATTTGAATTTTCTAAGTTTAAATTATACATTTTGTATTAATCTATTGCAGGTGAATGGTTTGTATTCTAATGTATTTTATTCTATTTTGAAAGCAAATGAAATTTTTACAAGATTTCAAGGATAACTTCAACTTGTCTCTAGGAATGTCTAATAAGTCAATAATTGACCTGATGTTATGTTTGTGATATACACAGTATTTTTAGTTGTTAAAATCGACCCATGAAATCAAGGCTAAGAAAACAGATTATACCAGAGTTTAGGCTGGATGTCTCCACAGGTGACAGTGTTGTGAAATGGTGAGGTTTTTTCTTACTTAGCCTGGTCTTGTATGAAAATGTTAGACTCTATTTTATGACAGATTTATAATTAAATAAAAACTTCAAAAACCCATAAAAGTAATTGAATCAAACTCTGTTTTTCCCTCAATGCTTTTTAATACTTATGTACGTTTTATGTGTTGTTCTGAATCCAAGTTCATACAAAATGGTTATTTTGCATATTTTGCAAACCATACTTTCCTTTGAAGTCATAAATAATAAGAAATATATAAACAATAATTCTTTGCAAGTCATTTTAAATGATTGGGCAAAATCAAAAACAATACTTTATAAATTAGGAAAATAAATATTAATATTTCACTAATGTCTTAATTTAAAAATACAATATATAAAATATATTTACACGTAATGTAAAAACATAGCATTCTTATTTACAATAACAAATCTTGAATTGGCTTTAGACACAGGCATTAATAAGCTAAGTAAGCTTATCCATGGTGGTTACTGGCATGAATAAAATGCCTATACAACATTCTATCCAATGGTTGAATTGAATAGCCCAAAGAAACAAAGAAACTTCTTATGCTAATCACCATGCTACAATAACTACAAGAAATATAGAATGGGGGCCAAGGTCGTTAATGTATAGATCTGAATAAAACGAAGAATCTCTCAGTTTTAGTTAAATAATAAATTCTTACTACTTGCGTACAATACTTTCATTACTTTAAAATTGTTTTTACATTACATGAGGACAATGTAATCCAAAAGATATGATTGAATGATGCTCAACAGTTGACAATTTTGATTGGATGACAGTATAACAAAACTCAGAAAATGTGTTAATGTAAAATCTCTGACACTGCTCAACTATTTTACAACTGTTGATAACCACTGTATGCAGCAACCAGATTGGCATTGAGATATTATGAGATGTACCAGTTCCATTTGGTCTCATCATCACAGTCATCATCACTGTCCTTGCTGTGCTGGGAGCCTGGCATGCCACGTCTAGAGTTCACCTTGCGCCAGATCCTCCTGAAAACAACATTTTAATTAAATTTAAATTAAACAAAATAGAGCTTTATACTTTTTGTTAAATTGTTCATTTTGAAAGATAGTTTTTAATTTTGAAAAATATTTATTTTTTTAAACCTTTTTTCACTTTGATGACAATTCCAATTATATCAATGAAATTAAAGTATTTAAATATCATGCAGTAAAGAATACCTGGCATCTTTTTCACTGGTGTCGGCTTCAATGATGGCCTCTTTCAAATCTGCCTCCATTTCTGCAATGCTCCTTTCAAAATATTCATTCTGCTTTAACAGCTTTTGTACTTCTACCTAATAAATACAATCAAACATCTATGTTGCAAGATAAGGTACAAGATTCTTACAAAAATTGTCTTCCGAACAAAAAAAAACAAAAAAGAACAAAAAAAAAAACAAATACTATCTAAGTACAAATGAACATGGTAGAATTGTATAAGCAAATTAAAAATATGAAGGCAAAAAGTCTTGATTCTGACCTCAGTTTCCTTAATGCACTGTTCAAGATGGGTGCACACTGTAATGGGCACATAATCCTCTCTCAGCTGAACATGTTGAGTGTTAAGCTCATCCAATTTTTCCAAGATTAAAGCCTATCAAATTTATAATATGTATACATGAAATTTCTAACAGTTATTGGTGTTTAAAACTTAACAGAACAATTCAAAACTTTTTAAAACTAAAATAAGATTCTACGTTAATACAAAAAGCATGACGAATTGTTGATTGCTGATAAGGATTTTAATATTTAATTATTTTTATATATCTTGCTTTAAATGATTTCAAATGTGCTTAAGTTTTATTTATAATTGTTTAATTTAGTGTCACAAAACTTAATTGAAGTTGTTTTATTATTGCTTAAACTTAAAGCAAGGTTTCCTAATTCTATGTGAGGCAGCATTTCAGGGGCTGTGAGTTTAATTAAGTGTTTATAATGACAGTGGAGCCATTGACTTTTAAGTTAGGATATAAATATTTTATAATTTTAAATTTATTCATTAAATTTTTACTTTATGTAATCAGTTCAAAGTTTATTTTATAAGCTCTACAGTTCTCTTTGTTATTCAATAAAAAAAAATTAGAAGTCCCTTTTTTTAGTTTAAAATGCATTGTATCTTTTTATAGGGTGTGGCAGACTCAGTCAAACATTTTGTAGAAATGTGAGAATTAGTCAAACAATTCCTAGGGGTGCAGAATAAAGAAAAGGTTGGAAAACCCTGGCTTAAAGTTCATGAACTTTAACCGTGAAATTGCCTTCTTAAAGATATAAAATAACTTTTTTTTTCTTCTGAGGGACTTTCATAAATAATTGCTAACACACTTTCATGTTTTCAAGTTCCAGTGATAGCTCAACAGGCTGCTCTTTCTTAGAATAGCCACCAGGTGGAGTTCTTTTAGCTGAAATAACAAAGACATAAATTTAGTCATAAAAATTTTTTTTCTAATGAATATCTTTTTCTAAGATCCTTTTTATCCTGAGTAGTTTTAACTTTTAAAATTTTAATCATTAGACAAATAATGATTTACATTTTAAATTTAAAATGACTAGTTGTGAACATGACCTGACAATCTCAAAATTTTAAACTAAAATGTATTAGATGTTCTATTGAGATCATATTGTTGATTCTTTTTTTAAATTAACTATAAATTTACTGATTAATTGATTATATACCTCTAAAAAAAAATTATTGAATTTTAAGCAATGGAAAATATAAGGACAAAATGAACTGATATAATTAAAATAGTGACAATAATTGCTCGTCTAAAGGATTTATACTGTTGTACCCGTTCAATAAAAAAATGTACCAGAGTATGCCACAGGTTTTATAAATTATACAGAAAAAACACATCATGGACCTACATCATGTATGACGAGACACGTTTAGGCCTATAATTAATATTAATATAGGCTTAATTATTTTCTAATAAAGAATATAATGATTAGTGATATTTAAAAGTTATTCAATGAGATAAAGAATATAATGAAATGAGATGGATGTAAAGTCAAGTCTAAGTCTAGTAGCATTAAATGGAAAGATAGAAGTCTTGAATAAAATTAAAGGCAAAGATTTTATCAATTTACCTATACATATTTACTAAAAAGCAAACTATGGTAATTTTATGTAATGAAAAATACCCCATATCCTCAAAATAGGTAGGAAATAATCAGAAAATATAAATTAATTAAATAAAGATGAGGCAGGTGTTGTTTGATTCAAATGAAAAATTAAAATAGCTAAAAATTTAAAAGAAAAATGTATTGTTAATCAATTATTTCAATCATTAAAAAATGGTCATTTATATGAGTTTCAACTTTTAAAAAATTAATTGGTGTGGTAAAATTAAAAAAGATTATTTTAGATCAATCCGCAACAAATTAATTCTAAATCTCAATGCCAACTCAGTATTTGTTTAAATTTTAGGTTAATGTTTTTTTTAATTATCCTATTATCTCTTTAAATAAGCTTAAAAATGTAGACATTTTTTGTGTGTGTCTGTTTTGAGAAGATCAGAAACTTAAGGCTAAATTTTTGTTTTAAATACTCCCATTACACAGCAGTCTGTAAACATTTGACCATGAACCTTATTGCTATCAAGAACCAGATATACAACTTCAGTAATTTTCTGCACACTAGGAAATCCCCAAGGTGGTATAACTCCTCAGCCCAAAAGTGCAGCTATTTTTAGTTAGATCAGTAACTCAAGAGTTTTTAAAAAATCAACCACCAGAGACAGAAGCCAACTTGACATGATTTTAAAATTGGGTATCAATGCATATCTCGCTAAAGTACTGTTACAGATGCCCAAATAAATTCATTTTATGAGGAGTGAAATGCAATCTCACTCATAAACTAATGAGGAAGCCATGGCAAAAATTATCATTGTGTCTTGTGAATTTGAAATGTAAAAAAAAATTAAATAAATTTCGTTACATAATTCTTTTCCACATTAAGTTTGAATGCTAAAAAAAGTTCCACATTGTCTTAAAAAAACATTTGTTGAATGTTACCAGGAATATTGTCAGTAATAGTATGTAAACTTTCCTGCAACTAAATATATTTACAGTGATACTACAATGAAAAAATGTATTCATGTCAAGAATGATACGTTAAAATTCTAAAGATTTCTTGAATTAAATAATGCCATCCTTATAAATAGAAAAGAGAATTTAAAAAGAAATTTTGTTTTTTTTAAATTTGTTTTTCCTGACAAACCTTGAAGTTCCTGCACTTTTCTCACTGAAAAATTATTTTAATATAATGATAGGTACATCCCATAAACATTTTGAACCTTTTTGCTGATATTGTTAACATTATGAATTAAGGTATTGCTGAAGAATCGACAATGCCTTTTTGATCCTAAAGGTCTCAAAGGAGAAAAGGAAATAAAGATGAATACATGTTGATTTCTTTAAGAAAATAACATTTTTTATTTGCTTTATTCCCAACCTATTTTGGTTAAAATAACTCAGCATTAAATAGTGCATTAAAATATTTCAATACCTGTCTATAAAATAATTTAGATGCCAAGGTTCCTTAAAATATTAAAAATGAATACAACATTCCCCAAATGATTGGAAGGAGCACTTTTGAATATTTCAAATAATCAAATTTATCAGGAGCACTTATAAATATTCTGAAAAATTGAATCTTATAATGGAATCTTACAATTTTCATAACCCACACAAAACCAAATTTAGAGGAAGAAATGTATTATTCTTAAAGAAAAAAAATAAGTGAAATATTCTCTCTAAATTCTTTATCACAGTCTGATCTAGTTTAATTTGCAGTGACGACTTTTAAATTAAGGATTGACAAACAATTATTCCGTAGTTACCTGGAACTTCTGGAGTTTTATTTAAATTGTGCTGTTCTGTTCTCATATCTACTTTTAATCTGAAATAAAGAATTGAAATATCAGCCATTAGTAGACAGTAATTCATTTTTTATCAGTGGAATTTTTAAAATATAAAACAACAAACAATGGCACTGCAATGATTTCTTTAAGTTTGTCATATCTATGGGCTTAGTACCAAAGTTATAAAACTAACCTTTCATTCATTTCCAACAAATATTTGGCCTTGTCTTCCAAAACCTTCAGTCTCTGAGCTGCTGCAGACATTTCACCTGGCCGTGATGTTCCTCTTGATGCCATTTGATTGACTTGATCCCTTAGCAAATGCTGCTGAGATGTTTGGCCATCCAAAAGTTTTGCGATGTAATTGTCGTATTCTGTCTGTTTTAAGGCAAATTAATTCACTGCATTAGGCTAATCCACATTTTTTCTCTATTGTATTAACAATGTGAGTATAAGGACAGAATTTACTCAATAAAGTTTTTTTTCCCTTTCTTTGTTAAAGTCTGAAATTTGTAATAAATATCTTTACATACTAAACAATATACCAAGTGTCGCTCGGGATGGCATTACGAAAAAAAACGTTTCTATAGTCTTTTAGCTAGCATCAAAATTAATGGGCAGGAAATAACCACATTGCAATGACAAAAAAATAATTTTTTCCTCTAAACAACATATTTTCAAAATAGGATTCCAAACAGATCTCATTTCCCATTCGGATCCAGGGCCCCAGTGAGATTCCTTCCTTATTGGGATCCCATTACCAAGTGGGATGCCTTCCCTATAGGTATCCTATTACCCAGTATGGTTTACAACCCTGATGGGTTTCTGATCCCAATTTGAGGGTCCCATTGGGACCCCATTTACAATGGGATCACTTTCCAAATGGGATCCTGACCCCCTTGGAATCCCAATCTGGATGGGATCTCATTTCTCTGTTGCGATACTGTTTTCAGGTGGGATCACATTTTCTCAGTTGGATCCCTTTCCCTGTTAGGATCCTGCTCCTTGGTGGGATCAAGTTACCAGTGGGATCCTGTCACCCGCTGGGATTATGAAGAGTATGTTTACCTAATTTGGCCAAGATCCACCAATACACAAATAGTGTATACTGAATCTAGGCCTTCAACTTCATTTCTGTTTAAAGCTTAGGCCATTATATAAAAGCTCTTATCGTGTTTATTATGTTTCATTAACTTTCAAGGAGTTTCCTTGATGTTATGAAAAAATAATTAAAGGAAAGTGTAGACATGAAAAGAACTAAACTAACATTTCAATAAGCTTTTAGATCCCACTAAATATTCCTGTGGAATAATATAAAACTTTCTGGAACATTCTAGACTAAATTTGATAACCTCCTCAAAATATGTGAAAAAATTACTTTTCTAAGCAATAATTTTTTGAATATAAAACATCTTACAAGTAATTGCCATAACAATAACCATTTTTATTTAAGTTTTAAAAAAATAGACCCCAGCGGGAGCCCATTCCATAAGTTATAGTTTTTATTTATGCCCAAGATAGAGGGCCCTATAACAATCATTCAGATAAATAATGGATTGAAAACTTAAAAAGCTGTTTCATTAAAATCGGTTTAATAATGCAATAGATCTACCCATTAAAATTCTCAAACTTTCTAGAAAATTTTGGACCAGCCTTGAATGGATTGGATATTATTATTTTTAAATCCCTTAATATTTCATAATGGACTATGAAGAATGTTGCTAGGCCTATATACATCAATTCACATAGAACCTATACATCATATATCTTTCTAGCAGAGACCTTTTTGGGCTCATTTTTTCTTTTTTTTTTTTTTTTTTATAAAATTCTTTTTTATGTATTCTAACCTTGTTTGCACTAAGTTTGTTATTAAAAAAGTCTGTGAAAGTTTGGACCCATTCCACTCAAATTCAAGTCCTCAAGTTCCTGAAGTATAAATTCATACATTTTTAGTTAGTCAAATCATCCACTTATAAGGTGTGCATAGAAAAAATTCAGTTTACTTTCTATTTTTTTTTATTATTTATTTTGTGTTTCTTTCTCTATATGTTTTTTTTTGTTTGGAACAATATTGATCAGTCTGAGCTTTTTTACTGTATTAATTTACACAAATTAAGCTTTTTAATAATAATAATAATACTGTGGTCTTATATAGCGTGGTACCCCAGCTTAGGACTGGGTTCACTGAGCTTCACATAAAAATTTGCAAAAACAAACATGATATTAAAAAATTACATAAATTTATTTATTTAAAAATAAATGAATGTTCTGCTTTATAAAAATATTGCACCTAGCCCACTGCAGAACAATTTAAATGTCTAGCCATGAACTGCACACAGCAGCACCCAGCATCATTTATTGGTCAGATAAGTATTTTTAAAAATGCAGCAATCTCTTAAACAATGTTATCTCTTAATGCTAAATTGTTTTTTTTTTAATGTTACAATAATTTACTTCTTAACAATTAACATTCACTTTACCTTATCTAATTTAATTGCATGATGCAAAGCAACTTTTTCACCTGACATAATGTTCAGCTCACACATATCATTCTTACGGAGAATTTCAGCATTAAAATCCATCATTTTTTTGTACTGGTCTTTTCGTGTTATACCTGAAAGTAACGAACCTTTTTTTTCAAGTTCTACCTTAAAATAAACATGATGATGAAGGTTTTAAACCTTATAGCAAATACATAACAAAAAAATTATTTCATGAGGTGCAATTTTATTTATAAATGATTTTACATCTTGAATAATTAAACATTTCTCGATCAGATGATGAGATGTTATATAATTTCAATAAATCAATAAATATAATACTTGACAGTAATGATGAAAAAAGGATCAAGGAGGTTTAAAAATTTGATAAAATATATATACACAAACATACAATCACTTTACATAGGCATAGAAAAATTACCTTTACTAAACATCCCAAGTGTTGATTGAAGATATAGATCTTGTGAGTTTAAAACTGAAGGTTTAGTATGAAAAGATGCATCTGATGTAGTCATGCTATCCCCTTTTATAGAGGGGAGATCAGATTCCTTATCATCTGCCACAGCTTTCCTGGGAATATCTGGTATAGGCATCCTGACTTCCTGAAGTGGAAGCTCTTCAATTAGAACTCCATCATCCAACTGGGAGTATAATGACAGTGGAGTCTCAGGATGTATATCGTTTTCCTTTACTTTTTCAGGGTCTAAATGGGTAAACAATCTGTGTTGTAACAAAAAAAATTTTCATTATGTCATCTCACATTAAATATGATAATATTATATATTGGTGTGATATTTAGAAGAACCCACTAATAATGTAGACAGTTGTAATAATTAGTCTATTAGTTTCAGGTACATCTTTCTTTAAAATCTGAATCTCTTATAAAAATATATTCTTTATAAGAAAACAGAGGGAGGTAATATGATTGCAGAATTTAAATGCAAGTTATTTTATAAAAATCAGTTTGATTTTTTTTTTTTTTTTTTTTTTTGGATGCACAGTATGTATATAAAAAAAAAATGGCTCCCATTAGTCCTGCTTAATTTTTTTTTGCTGAAATTTTTTCTTTTTTTTTTTTTCAAGTTATTTTATAAAAATCAGTTTGATTTTTTTTTTTTTTTTTCTTTTTGGATGCACAGTATGTATATGAACAAAACATGGCTCCCATTAGTCCTGCATAATTTTATTTTGCTGAAATTTTTTCTTCTAGTTTTTTTAAAGAATAAATATGATATGATATATAAGTATATATATCTAAATATAAGTATATAATTAAATATCACAGTACAGAATTATCTAAAGTAAAGTATTGGTTAGAAAATAAAATAAACAAACCTATAACGGACTTCTGGAGTTTTTACTGTTTTGTTTCTTAAAGGAGGAATAACTCCTGATGTACCAAGACTAAAGTCAAAGAGAGCATCTATTCTTGGTGATATCCTTTCCTTGATATTTATTTTATGTACGAAGTTGGAAGGTTTATTCAATTTATTGCATTTATTTTGCTGTTGTTCTCCACGTGCTGAAGCCCATGACTTTCGGTTAAATGATAACGGGGCATTTAAAAGTCTAGATTCATTGAGATGTCCTTTAGCATAATCACTGATATCCTTTTTTTGCTTTTCTTCCACATCATTGAGAATTGATTTTATGTGATGTCCAAGTATGAATTTAAATGCCATTATGATGGCATTGATGGCTTAGCCTTGTCTTAATTAAATTATTTATGTCAACCTTATGTAATATTTAATTACTTAGTTAGGTCCCAGTGGTTATAGGGTATAGTTCAGCATGGCGTGAAAAAATAGGCTGCAATATTTGTTTTTAGTAACATCCATTTTAGGTTTCTATATGCTGACTATTTTAAAATATCCGGCTCATAACCTAGACATTTACAACCCTCCATATTGTTACTTGGATGTTTCTGTGGTTACGCGCGAGAGTTCTAATCAAGGGATATCACTGCCTTTCCTAAATTTTCTTTCATTTCCATCTTTAAAAAGACAAGGAAAAAAACAGGAAAACAAAACTAAACAAATTCAAACATTGATACGTCGGTCATCATATTGAGAAAAATTATTAATATAAACCTTATGTTAAGAATTAGCAATTAAGCCCCCCCCCCTTTTTTAAAAGGATAGATTAATTAAAGAAGGTACTTAACTCCGAAATGCTTTGATTTATTTAGGAGTTAAGTAGCGTCACAATTAGTTTTTTAATAAAGTTGTTACACTTGGGACTTGGGCCAGCTGCAGTGATACACTATGACTATCTAAGTTACTAAGTATAAGGCACGCACTATTATTTAAATTAATACTTTTACATCAATAAATCTGAATTAAAGCGTTATATTTAAGCAGTGGCCCAGACTTTTAAAATGAACTAACTGATCATCATAAAAGTTAATGCGACTTGCCAATCACGATAACGGAACACGACAAACAACAAAACGTCTAAGGTCTAAGTCTACTTAGACTTAATAAGTTAAGTTAGTTTAAGTCTATACTACTAATTATGTTATTATTATTATTTTAAATACTATTACCACTGCTACTAGACAACTTTACTGCAAGAGTCGCATTTCTGTGATTTCTCAAATTTCAGAATCGTCATTTAAATTGATTATTCATTTCGTCATCAGCTATTCACGACCAAATTCAGTATAAAAAAGTTAATCAAAGACTTTCTAAGTTTCTTTTCTCTCTTTCACTTTAAAAATGGGCACAATTATTCAATTAACGATGTCAGTATAAACAAACAATCCTTTACAATACAGTGCAACAATTGAGTCACTTAGCGTTGGAAGCCTAATGAACTTCAGTATTATTTGCCATTACGTGGTTACCTTTTTTTATGAGTAAGAGTATTCATGAGCTAACTATTAGTGACCATTTAGATTTGGTAACCACTGGGGGAGCAAGCTGGTAAATTTGTACAGACTGGGCAACAAAAGAATTTTTATATCTTACGCTCCTAACTTTAAAACTTAAAATTTAACTTAATTTAAGAGAAAGCATTTGCCCTGATAGAGCTGATCTTATTGAAGTATCTGAATCTGTGATAAAGAGGGAGGGATGTATCATCCTAATAAATTTTTTTTAAAACGGCATTAAATTTTTTTTTCTATCTATTTATCTGTTTGATGTTAGTAACATCAAACAGATAAATAGTCCTATAGTCAAATCAATAAAGCTAGTTCCGGTAATAAATTATTACACAAATTTCACAGTAAACATCCTTCACTTGAAGAACTAATGAAAAAAAAAAAAATTTAATGCCGTTTTAAAAAAAAATTATTAGGATGATACATCCCACCCTCTTTATCACAGATTCAGATACTTAATAAGATCAGCTCGATCAGGGCAAATGCTTTCTCTTAAATTAAGTTAAATTTTAAGTTTTAAAGTTAGGAGCGTAAGATATAAAAATTCTTTTGTTGCCCAGTCTGTACAAATTTACCAGCATGCTCCCCCAGTGGTTACCAAATCTAAATGGTCACTAATAAAGTCATTGTCACTAAGAGAGTTTATTGATGGCTGATTTCTACGTTAGAGAAATACTTTTGATGTCTTGTGTTTAAATTGTTATAATTGCAAAATGTATTGGTTAAAATATGTATTTATGGACGATCTGAAAAATGAATATTTATTTTGTAATACAAAACATTTCCATTTATTTGTATCAATAAAGAATCTTATCTACTAAGTTAAATTTCTTTAAAAAAGGTGAAGTCTAAACTCTAATATAAACACCAAACTTTATTGCTTTATTATTATATTTGTCTAATACATTTATAACCTATGTAGGCCCTATTTAATTAGAAAAGTTTGTCACAAATTTCAAACATTTGAAAATTATCCAGGGAATTAAGCCATTTTTTTAAGCCTCCAAGACTAAATCTAATTGTTTGATGGACACCTTGATTCTGATAGACTACGTTGCTGCAACCAAGTACTGGCATATGTGCAACAGTTTGGGGAGGGATGGTGGCTATCCTAACCGCTCCTAGCGGGTGCCAGGGCAGCCTTAAGACTCTCGATTGATTTCGAGTCCACAGCGGCATTGTTCAGTTAGATTCTTATCAGCAAGTCTAGTGTTATGGCCAGAATAACTCATACAAGTAGAAGTGTTTCTTTAACTTTAATGAGGTTACATCAAAAATATACATTATCTGAGTGTCAAATCAGTTGATGATGGGCCAAATAGCACATGTGGAAACTGACCTTCTTACATGTGTCTATATGTTTTTGCAAATAGTTATGTCTGGGGAAAAGAGAATCTGAAAAAAATGTGTCTTATGTAAACAAAAAGTATATATATGTTAATATAGACATGAGAATTAAGATAATTTTAATAAAGGGCTGATTATCTACTCTATATTAATATATTGCATGACGCACAAGCAATATAAATGTAAGCAAAAATATAGCATCAAATTAATATTGTAGACAATCTGAATCTATGGTAAAAAGGAGAAAATATGAGACATTTATAGCCAGTGCAGTTTGACACAATGAAACAGAAATATCAAAAGAGTTGGTTGCATCGTATCAATCAATTGACTTCTTGATAGCTGAGGAGAAAAGTTTAATGTAAATTTATGTTCACCATGTCATTGTGGAAACACTGATGATATTGCATAAAAAAATCTAAAAGTAAAATAAATTTATGATACTATCATATCATTGATAGCATGTTTAGAATATTGCTCGTATCTCATTAGGGGTACAATTTGATAAAATCCCATTAAAAACATCTAAACATACCACATAGATTTACATCTGTGTGAGGCAATATTAGGTACGACAGATGAAATTTGCCATTTTAAATATTGAGGTCATTCATTCTGGCATTTAGATAATAGGTGAATTCATTAGTAACTGAATTATCTTTCTGAAAAATTATTTTAATCTGCATCCAGTATAAATGAAAAATGCCATTAAGTGTGCTTAATTTAATTTAACTATAAGTGGTTTTGGGTCTTAAGTTAGTAGACCGTAAAACAAAGGTATTTATAAATATACATTAAGCATAATAGTAAAAAATAATAATACATTTTTTCATTGTAATTGACGTAACATAAAAAAGACATAACACTTGAGTTAGCATCTTTTTCATTGATTTCCTTTGAAATCTTCTTTAATTAAAACATTTTTTCCCAATTAATTATCCACAGTGTTTACTTTTCTAGGGACTACTTAGAAATCAAATTCGACATTGTAAAAAAATCAAAACATAATAATGTCACTGAGATAACATGACTTTGTAGTAGTGCGTCTGAATGCAAGCAATAAAAAATAGAACAACAATGTCAATTCTTTTACAGTTAAAAAAACTTCACTTAAGCAGTTATAATGTACTTAAATAAAGGTAATAACAGTGTTTTAATGCTTGTCCATCATGTGACATTGACTGTACAAATGTAAAGTGTCTGTCTATATTTATTAGACGTAAACAAACATAAAATTCAAAAAAATTATATTAAAATGTGCCGACTTGTTCTAAAGTCAAAATGGCTACCAGGTCATCAAGTGGCACACAAAATAAAGATACTAAAAATTACTCCAAGATGCATGAAATAAATTTATTTTGTCCCAAATTTTATGTATATTAATTTTTAGATGATGTGTCCACTTTTACATGGAATTTACCAATAATATATATTGCTAACTCTATAGATGTTTGCCAATGTAGATTTTATAAAAATCTGTTCCATTCTAAATATATTTGCGTAACAAATTATTTTTGGATAAATGTATGTTGCAAATAATCTTTTTTTTATATTATTATTTTTTTTAAACTTTCATTGTTAGGTTAAGCCTTAGAGCTTTCTTTGAAAGTTTTGGCACCGTGGGGCACATTTATGATGGATGATAATCTTACTCAAGTGTACAATTGCTTAAGGACTCTTGATTCATCCAAATTAACAGAAAGAAAGGTTAGTTAAGACATAAAACAATACAATGTTCTGCCTTTGGCTTTTAACTACCGGTATTTCTGAAATCATGTGGCTTTGTTTAAAACTATTATAAAATATTGAGTTTTAGTTTACTTCGTTTACACTTAATATCATAGAATGTATCAAGTGAAATTAATTTTTAAATTTCAATTCTATAAATGCAATTTTCTATCCAAAACCTAATTGTTAATTTTTTTAGAAAAGTGCCACTATTCTGGAGCAGGCCCTTGGCACAGATTCAGTGATTTCAAGCTTAGATGCAAATTCTGACAGATCTGACAAGAAACTTATTACTTGGAATGCTGTGCTCAAGGTACAATCATGAATTATTGGGCCCTAATAATATGAAATGGATTTTCTAGCTTACTGTTAACAATAGTGATCAATCATTTCTTTTAATAATACCAGAATGTTCAAATTCTATCATTATAGCTTTCTCGTCAAATATAATTTATGAATGGTTGTTCTTCTAATCAGGGTGTTATCAAATATGTTGATTGTGAAATTACCACTCTCCAATCTTCTAAAGAAAGTAACTCGGCTATAACAATTAACAGCAGAGATAAGAGGAAAAAGGAAATTGCTGCACTCTTCAGATTAGTAGTGAAGACAGCTAATGAAAGTAAGAGTGTTTTAAATTATATTGCCTGGCATTTTTCTTGGGTCCACCTTATCTTTTCAATAAGGTTTAGTGGTTTTTAAATGCAAAAGATTCACAGTAATACATCTGATTTTGAAATAATGGTATTAAATCTTCGTAAAGCCAAGATTTTGGGTACTTATCCTAAGAAAAGTAGGGTAATATATATATTATAATCAATGTAATCCATTGCTCCCACCCTTTTCTGTCTTCAAGCCCAGCCCCACCCCTTTGAGCACCTAAAAATTTGTACCAGCATCAGAAGGTTAAACATTCTTTCACAATTTGTACCAGGATCAGAAGGTTAAACAGTCATAATTGTCATAATTTGTACCAGTGTCCAGTCCAGTAGTTAAGGAAACTGTTTTGTGCCTTCCTCCTTTCCAACACACAGTATTTGTAAGTTGGTTGTTTTTGTTTTGTTTTTTTAATCATTTAGGAGGTACTATCAGGATAAAATTAGGTTTAATAATTGACACCATAGACAGTGTCTTAAACAATCCTTACATGCTGGATGCCTTTGGGACTGAATACAGCCAAGTCTTGCTTAAATCTGTTCTGCGTGTCAGGCAATATTGGCTAGAGTTCCAACCAGGACATTGGAAAAGTTAGTATTGATAGAAATAGTTTTTTTTAGTTTTAAGTACATAAATTAAAATGTTATAGATAATTATGACACCAGAATCTGCTTTTACTTATCAAAGATTAATTTCTCAAATTATCAATTAATACTCCCAGTATCTGAGCCAGAAGTTTTGGCACAGTGCTAACACTATAGTCATCTATGTGCCATTTTAATTCATGGACTTAAAGAAGTCTTTTGTGAGCATTGATCCTTAACCTTGTGTTAATTATTTCCTAGAGTTTCTATTGCTGTATTGCAAGCTCTATGAAGAAAACAAATTAGACTCGGTCATCCTAGCGCGTATTATTCAGGAACTGGTCCATGGGAACGTTCTTCAAGGAGAGCCGTACTCTAGGAAAATCTTTTTATTTTTCACAAAGGTGTTTGAGAACATCAAGTAAGTAAACTTAAATAACTATAATGTACCGGTATATAAAAATGTCTAGTATTTTTGTTTCAAGTGTACCTGAAAGAAGAATTAACAGTCTTTAATTTATACTGTACTAGCTGAATACCCATGCTTCACAATGGTTTTTTGAGAGAATGACAAGTGTAATAAAACTATATGAAAAGTTTAAGTATTTTAAAATATAAAGGCATTCATTTTTGGAAATCTAAAGTGCTGATAATGAGTCAATAGGATTGGCTGTGATGTTTTTAAAAAAAATTGTTCTGCAATAGATATTGATAGTCATGAGTTGTGGGTCAAACAACGATCAGATTATTTGGTCTGAGCCCTTTGTATCCACCACCACACTAAGAATTTAGATGTATGTAACCAGGCAGCTGACTTGCTTAGATTTCACAGAGATTACAAGGAGTGTGTACCTTGTTATCATCTTCCTGTAAATTCCCATATCCTGTCTGGAGAAGGAAGTTTGAGAACTCCTCTGCCTTTAAATAGGTTTTGACATGAACCCTCATGTTGACTCGCAATGATCAGAATTGATGACTTAAGACTGGCTTTGATCTCATCAGTACACATTCCCAAGGAAAGATGTGTCTGCCCGATATCACTGGCCAGTAGTATATTAATCCCACCCATAAGGCATTTTCTTCTCCAGATGTACCGAACAGTTCTGTCCAGTACTTTGTGAGCCATGTTGCACTTGTTCCAAGCAATCAACTAGCACTCCCCAAGTACCTGTACTGTATTACATTGTTTCAAAATATTGCACAATGGAGTCTCAGGGTGATTTAAGTTGAGATACAGTTTGAAGGCAGAGTGAGCTTTTATTCCACAGTCCAATAAAGTTGCTGTTTTACATGAGGGAGCTAAAGATATTGTGATTGTTAAATCTTTTTTGGTTGTTGCTATTAAACAACAAATTAATCAAAATAGTTGCCCTGTGCTGTCTAGAGTATCAAGAAAAAAAAGCAATCGGGAATCTGAATCAACACTACTAACTGTTTCGTAATAGGCTTACCTTTTTTTTTCATCATTGAGATTTTTTTACATTTTAAAAAACTGATTCAGAAAACTTAACTATGCTATCAGAAAGTTCTCTCAGGTATTTGCAATTAACACTGATTAAGTTAAGATTATGACACATATGGGGAAGGAAGGCCCAACTGCTTTATTGTTTGTTTGGACATTGAAAATATTGTTTTCTAGGAGCACCTTGCATTGAAAATGCCATCATCAAAAAAATTAATTAATTTTGACAACAAAAATATGTTCAATAAAGAAACAAAACATTCCAAAACATAATCATAAACTATATCACACTCACATAAAAAAATAATAAATACCATTTTTTGGGGCTTTTGTACTTTAAAAGTGGCCACTTCAAAGCTAAATTAAAAGAAAAATATTTTTTGTGCCCTGTCTCAGTGTAATAGGAATCACAATGCAAAATTTCGATTTCGTAGCGTTGTTATTCTTGAGATCTCATACTCAGTCATTGAGTCAGTGATATTTTATATTTGTAGATTTTAACGCAGGTGATTTAGTTGTATATGTTTGTTCAATATTTTTACTATGATAGGTGTCAAGCAATTAATTTTTTGCAGGGAATTGAAATCCCAAGAAATCATTGGAAACATGCTGGGGGCATTCAACAGTCTGTGCCATGCTGTGGCTCCCAACTGTCGGATGCAGCTGTGTCACTTTGGGGAAAGCCTCATGGACAGCTTTGTCTACCTCTGGGGTCGAGGCAGCGAGGAGATCAAAGTAAATTATTGTACAGATGTGTTGTAGTTATTTCTCAACATTTTATTTTTGTCTTCTCGTTTGGTATTGTCAAGAATGGCAGAAAAATTATTTTAAAATTCTAGCATGATAATTTACTTTGTTTAACAGAAGAATTATGTACTTTAAAAAGTTTTTAACTGTCCTCCTTAGGAAGAATTGGTTAAATTTCTTCACCTTTTGGTTCAAATTCACCACCCAAGAGGAGTTTCAAATTTGACAGATGGAGCCTGTGCTGAAAATTGGGAGGAGTGGAAAGTTTGTATCTGATTTCACATTTACATTTGCCAAAACAAAGCTTGCTGTCATAATCTTAAATTATGCTGAAATATCTTAATTTTATTTTCTGTCAATTTTTTGTTTTTTTTTGTGTATGTCGTGATTCATCCATATATGTTAGTCTCAGTATTAAGTTCTATGTACCTTTTGATTTGAAAGTTGCCTCGGTAACCATTAAAGGTTTGCCATTTTTAAGAAATGAATGTTTATATTTAATAAAATGACTTGATGGGCAAGCAAGTGTGACTCAGATTAACTGTAATATTTTTTATTTTACTTGTCTTGTGGGTGCTGGGTGGCCGAGGGGTTCTAAAATGAGTTCAGTCCCCACCAAAGCCAACATCCCAAGCACCCCATGTGGTTGGGACTCGCTAGCCTTGGAAATCAAAGAGAAGGCAAACTATGAATTCAAACCAGGAGCCAGAATGATCAATAAATTGATAGTGGGCCCTCAAAATATAGAAGAAAAAAAAAAAACTTGTCATGGTGTTCTGATTTTTCACCAGAATCATCTGACATCTTTTCATGAAATGATCTGCTCGGACTTGGATGAAAAATACACTTTCCTGACAGGGTAAGTAGGCTGAAAATTTAATCATTCTTTCTGAGTTTTCATTTTATTTCAATGAGTACATTTTTAAGGATTTACTAACAGAAATAAAAGAAAGAATATCCTCTATCCTCCAGACACAGGGCATACTTTAGTAGTCACAAAATAATCATAAGTAAAAACATAATAAGAAAAAAATATATATATATACAAAACAATAATTAGACCAGTTGTATGTAACATATGCAAGTGAGTCTTGGACCCTAGCGAAATGGCAGAAAGCCCATGAAACACATGGGAGAGAGAATTACTCTAGAAAATTTATGGACCAACAAAGGATGAATATATGATGGAGAATACGAACCAACCAGGAAGTGTATAGTCTATATCAGGATCCTACAATAGTAGCAGAAATAAAAAAGGGCAGCTACGTTGTGCGAAACACTTAGAAAATATGCCAGGGAACTGAAGATGGTGCACAACCAAAACTTTTAACGAAGTCGGGTCAAAGGCAGACCTAGGGTTAGATGGATGAATGATGTGGAAAAAAAGATCTACAACAGGTGAGAATCCAATCATGGAAAAGAAAAGCTTCTCTTAGGTCTGAATGGAAGGAATTGGACAGGTAGGCTAAAGCCCTACATGGGCTGTAGTGCCACAAGGATGGATGTATTAAATTTTTAAATTACGACAATATTATATTGTGTAATGTATTTATTTATTTATAAGATGCTCAAATAAAAGTTTAAATAGTCATTTGACCACTGTGTGTGTGTATATTTTGGTTTTATAAAAGGGTTTTTCACAAAAATAGATATTTCCATTAATTTTCCTATCATTTGACTCGATTTGTTTGACCGTTGATGGTTCCTTGGGAATAAAACTTATGGTATCGGTATCACATGAAAAGGAAAAATGGGGAAAAAAAACAAAAGAAAAAATTTGAAACATGAAATTCTCAAGAAAATATTCAATATTAATATATAATGAATTGTGAACTTGATGAATTCATAATGGCTTTAACGAGAATTCATAATGGCTTTAACGGGTCAAAACACTGTTTTGTAATATTCAGTTGTTTTTCTTTTTTTTTTTTATGAAGGTCCAAAGTGCTTACACTCAAGTCAAGCTATGTCAGTTTTGCTGCAGATGTTTTTAAACAGGTATTTAATACAAATATTTACTTTTAAAATGCATTTTTTAAAAGAAAATCATACATTTCTTAATCAGAATTGAAATTATAAATAAAAGTATACTGACTACATTATTCATTTATGTAAATTTAACTATACTAAAGAATCTTAGAATTTAGCATTTGTAATGTTAAATCTCTCATTATTTGTTCTTTTCTTTTTGTGTGAAAAATTCAATATTACTTTATAATAGTAGTCCATCTTTATTTCAGAATATTTCTTGTAATTTTTACTCCTATTTTACATGAACTGATAAATTCAACATATGTAATTCTTTTGAAATTCATGAATAAAATTATATCTTGAAACAAATTTATTTCGCTGTTTATCTAAATCTTTTAAAAAAATTTTAAGCCTCTTAGCTAAGAATTTATCATCTGCATTTTTTACATTGACATAGATTGAGCCTGGCAGGTTGTTCCCTTCAGACAAGTCGATTTTAACGATTTCATCTCAGATCCACCATCACGGGAATTCCATCACAGCTACACCAGCCAAGAGGCAAAGATTGTCTAAAGAAGGCATATCCCTGCTTGAGGCACTCAAAGACAGGTCCAATACACTACAAGCTATTCCATGGTCAGTCTATTGTGTGACAAGTAATTAAGGTTTACTACTAGGCAACTATTAATTTTCTAAAGTTTTTAAGGGGGCCTTTTTAAAACTTGACGTCATAATGCTCGAATTGTCACCCATTTACACCTTTAAAAGTCCTCTCCTGACTTTTGTTGGCTAAAGGCTCAATAATTTATACCCATTTTGCTTTGATATGTTAAAAAATTTTAAAAGCTGTTTTTATTTATCTGTGGTTGTCATCATGTGTTAGTTTTTATTGTGTTTCATTTGCTATAATGACAGGTTGCAGATTTTACAACAACTTCTGAATAAGTATCCTGAATGTTTTGGCCAAGAAGGTCTTGTCTGTGTATTTCAAATAATGGCAACTTTGTTATCTGAGTGTAAAAGGTTAGTCACCCTGAACAACAACAACAGTCACCCCAATCAAAGTGGGGATATTGTGTTTTAATTTAATTATAGCCATCTTTATGGCGCTCTAAGATTCTTTAACATCCTTGCAGTTTCATAATTAACTCCATTCAGAAATCATGTTCAATCTGTCGCAGTCTTTTGAGTCTCAAAAGCTTTATTGAAATCTCTGGGCCACTCAGGAATTCTGCATTTCCTCAAATGCTGTAAAATTTTGGTGAACAGGAAACAAAGAAATTTCATTTTAGGATTCATTGGATTTTAATCGGGTTAAGATCATAAGCTTTTAATTTACACCAAAAAATAATGAACCCTCATGAAAAATTATGACATTATTGCTTAAACTAGTTATGTTTGACACTGTTTTAGGCCCATGCTTTTTCAATAAAATATCACTTTTAAATTCAATGTTGTCATTAAAGAAGGGAAGTTTGATGATCTAGGATGGCTGATTTTTTTGCACTTGAGAAATTCTTTTATATTGTTCTAGTTTTTTTTTTTAAAATTTGTTCATAATCAGCATGTTTATCCAAATGATGAAAATGAATATTTACAATGTAATCAAAACACATTTTCCATTAACTTGGATCAATAAAGGAATCTTCTCTTATCTTATTCAATTTGATCCCAACTTAATTAAATTAAGGTGAATTGCCTCAATTGTAATCAAGGACCAAATTTAATTCAATTCATAGTACCACAACAATGATTTGCTCAATTTATGTCTTGTAATAACTGGTCTCTGGCCTTGTTTCGTACACAGGGGACAGCTGTTCTCATTTTTATATGAAGTTCTCACAGCACTCATTAGAGCTTATCAGTTACACGGTAAAGAGGAGCACATGATCACTCAGCAAATGACTACAATTTGGTCTCATTGCCTCAGGTCTGTTGTTAATTCATTAAAAAGTTGTGGTTTTTGGGGGGTTTCTTTTTGAGGAGTGTTGAAAACTTTATTTACAATGAAATCAATAAATTATAGCTTAATTTGCTTTAAAAGTTTTTTAGCTATGATCATACCATTTAATAACAACCCATGATTTGGCATTCATTTTTTTTTCAGCTCCATAAATTCAAGACAGGCAGAAGTTGATGGCTACCAGGAGCATGGGTTGTGTGCCATGGCTTGTATTGTCACAACTGGATTGATCACGCCCATGAAAGAAATCTGGAACTTCTTCTTGCCCAGCTACAGCTCCCCATCCCCTGGCGCTGACCAGCTCTTGACCTCATTGGTTGTCACCTATGGCCTATCAGAGAACTATGCCCCCAGCATAATAGGGACACCTTTCGTCCCGATCGGCGGGGGCGAAAAGTCATCGTTTCCTCTCAGATGTTCCCTGATCACCTGGCTGCTGCCGACATCCAGCTTTGAATCCGGCCCATCCAAACTATCCATGTCGCCTGTGAGAGTGGCGGAGCTTTTGTTTGCGCTCACTCTTAGAGAACCGTGTGTCATGCTGCAGGGCGACAAATCAAGACACGACCCCGAGCTGGACACGTCTGTTCATGAAGCAGTTTATCTGAAGTCAACATTTGATTACAGACATGAGCACAGCAATCAGGCATCTCATCCTTTGAATGAGGGGGCGACGCCAAACAATCCACACATTTCAGCAGTGTTCGATTTCCTAATCAAACATATTTTAACGTTGTCAGAGTTGATTGACTCACAGGTAACTTCTCTCCGGCCATTTGAAAAGTGGATCATTTATAATCTAAGTAATCAATAATCAGATGTTTGGTGGAACCAGTTAGAAAAAAATCTGCCTTTTATTTTATATGCTCATGTTGTTGTTTTTCTGCTATTTGTAGGTATCTTTAAAATCTACACTTGAACTTAGTAGGCTTTCTTTAGCATAAACATAATATATTTTTCTCAGAAATGTGCTTTATTTATTCATTGGTAAAATTATCATAGCATTTTTGGGGGGGATTGTTTTCCGTTTCATATATTCTATCTGTGTTAGGCAATGGATTTAAATATTTTGATTTCCTTATCCTTGTTGAAAAATTCCCCCCAAAAATTCAGCTAAATACCATCAAATGAGCAAAGTTGTGGAAGCTAAATGTTGTTTTTTTTTCAGATGCCCGGTCGTGATTATTTGAGTTGTCTCTCTTGTGTCCTGGCCAAACTGCTGTATTTTTTAGACAACAAGGGCCAGGCCTCTGTAGACATTCTGAAAGTGTTCAAGAAAGTTTTGGATCACTTGACCACAGCCACCAAGGCCAAGATCACTAGGGATGGACTCAGGGGCCTCATGAGTACTTTCAACAATCTGTGCGCAATGGTCACCTGGGACGACAGCTCCAACCGGAAGCTCTTCTGGATAGCAGAGGTCATCAGAGCTTCTATCCCAGCTGCCTTCCTTGAGATGGCCATTGAAATTACTTCTGGCCAAGTAAGAATATGAAAAAAAATACTGTTGTGGTATTTATTTGCCCAGATGATTTTTTAAATTATTATAGATTCATTTTCATTGTGTTTATTTGATACATTTTAAAAGTGGGAGAAAGAGAGGGAAAAGAACCCTATTTAGTATTGCGCAGTTATATCCAAATGTGCATTTAACACTGTTAAAAACTGACGGGCTGGTTTAACAACCAATTGATTAGAGCTCTTTTTTTGTGTGTGTAAAAATAAGTAGTTCATTAAAACAAGTAGATACTTCACTATACTTTGTTTTGAATGGAACATTTTCTTCATTATTTGAAACTATCTAATTATCAGCCCTTTAATAATTCTCAATTAACAAAAACACTCTTATTCCCTGAAGTTTAAGAAATTGAGCATAAACCTGATTTTATTGTTGTAACTTTGTATTGCATAAAATAGGAAGAATCATTTTTTTTTGTTTAATGTCATTTATTTAAGCTGCATTGTGACAAAAGAAGGGACCCACCAAAACATCGGCATCGGAGGCATCGTCCATTTGATGATGACAGTCCGCAGGAATCAACTAGTAGACATGAATTTGATTCATTCAACAGCAGCAGTAACATCATGGACGTTGAGTTTGAAAGTGACAACAATATGATGGACTTGGATGACACAAAAGCCAGCACTGGTAATTTAAGTTACTTTCATCATCATCATCATCATGTCCCTTAGTCCTTGGACCATTGGGGCGCCACAGATGACATGTGAACTATCCTCCTCCATTCGTCTCTGTCTTCTGCTCTACGCACAGCATCGCCTAGCTTTAGTCCCATCCACTCTTTGATGTTATCTTCCCATCTTTTTTTGTCTTCCTCTTCTTCTCCCTCCTCTTGTGGTGACCTGCATGATTTACTTTAAAAAGTTACTACTAGTAATTTTTTGCCATGTTCTCAAATGTCAAAGAAACCTTTTCTTATCAACTAATTTCTTTTTTCATAATTAAGGACCAGATAGATTAATATCTCTGTGTTTTTATTTTTTAAGGCTGAATAGTTGAACATTTATTGCATTAAAAAAACAATTGAGAAAAGGTCGGTTTGTAACATAATGAAACAACCTCTAAAAACAAAGTTTTCCCTAAAAATCCTTTATAAAATTTAATATTAGCAATGGTAGTGGGGCTGAAAATTTGACAAAGTATGCAAACAAGTAAGGCACTTCATAACAATCCCAATTAGTGCTTATACCCCCCCCCCCCCGAGGGGAATAATGTAATCAAACAACCTCTTTTACACCGCAGAAAGAAAATATAACGCATGTGCAATATTTTTTTTTCAGAATCTCAATTAGCGCAGTTATTTGGAATTTTTTTTTCTTGAAATCAATGTCCTCATATTTCCTTAATCTTCCCCTTGTAAAACAGGAAAAAGGTAGTTTTTAAGGGGGCAAGGCTGAAAATTTGATAGAATGTGTTGGCACGGCAAGAGTCTATGTGCCAAGTTTCAGCTGGATAGGTTGATGGCAAGTGGGTCCATTAGTCACCACTAGATTTTGCCCTAAACACTCAAAAGCGAAGTTAATATAAAGGATTTAAAAATGGCTCTCAGCTAACAATTAGTAAACCTTCTCAGTCGCTTGGGAATAGTGGTGATAGGTTGGGTCTTATTGTTTTCAACATACCCATAAGGATTAATAAAAATTTGTTCCTTTACAAATGGCTTGTAAAGTAAACAATATGTAACACTGGACTAAAATTTTTCAACATTTCATGTCTGTTTATTTACCCTTAGATGTAAGTAACTTCCTTTTGCATGAGAACCTGAGCGAGATGCAACAAGTCCGTTTATTGTGCATGGAGCTGCTGGGGAAGCTGATTGCACACGACGGTCATCAGAAGAGTGGACTTGATGAAAGGCAGACCGGCCGACCCCAGGTGGATGTTGACCATGTCAAGGGCAGATTGTTGAACCTGATCGCCACCGATTGCTACGACCCCAAATTATCCTTCCATGTGCATGTGGTAAGTGTTTATAAGCTTTAGAAGCTGAGATTAAACACGTGGCGTCCACTCATATAATGACCAAAACTCTATGCACAGCTGGAGATATTCTAACAAAAATTAACAAGTTATGTTGTCAGCCATTTGTGGTGGAGATTTTTTTTAAGACAGAAGATTATTTTTGCAACTTACATTTCTAGGTGTACTGTGTCGCTACATTCCTCTAAGTAAGATAGATTTGTATTTTTGGCTCTTTTCTGATTTCTCTTTCCCCCCACAGTTGTTTACAGTCACAAAACAGCTCCTCACACATGCTCACAGGATAACACCAACCAATATCAAGTCTATTATGGGTGCCTTCAAGTGAGTTATACAATTTTCTTCAATTTATGTGTGTGTGTGTGTTTATATAATAATAATTTCTGAGTGGATGCTGTTCGCCCCGCTCAAAAAGGGTAATACAGTTTGAACCCTTTTAAAATATTTTTACGGCCTATCTCCCTCAATGAAAGCTTTTGCAGTAAAAAAAATTGACATATTATTTAAATTTTTTACTCAATTGTATCCTTTGTTTGCAATGCCCCATTAGCACTACCTGGTGGTAATTATAATTCTTTTATGGTTCTTTCTTGTTGCCCCACTCACATTGCCCACAGTGCTGAGCTGTCATTCACTGCATCCCAAAACAAAACAAAAAAAATAAGTTACCCACTGTGCATTGGTGGATATATGGAGGGCCATCTGGAATTATTGTTATAGTTTATGCACCTATTCCCTATTTTACATAAGCAATGTGATTGCGTTGCCCTAGCTAGTAATATATATACTTTCCTTTTTTTTCTTTTCTTGTCGTTGAAGGCCTTTTGTTTTGTCATTTTTCTTTATGTTACATTTATTTACCTTGTCCTGTTTTGTATTTAAGCTTTGACCTATTTTGTTCTGACTTTTTTTTTTCACACGGCGTGAACGTAATTTCTTCCAAATTATAATTTAAACTCCGATGCATTGTCATTTAGTATATCCTCCTTCTAGGCAAACTGCCAAGGCCTTAAATCAGGACCAACAGATCTGCTGTAGTATTGTCACTCACCTTCGTTACATCATTCCTCACCTATGTGACCCACCTGACGGCTCCTCAGCTTTGGATGACTTGCTTTACTGCAGGGACATCTTCTTCATATTCATCTCAGACTTCTGGTACAGCAGTAGATCATAGAGTTGTGCCAGCTATTGATGCTAGAATGCTATGTACTATAAGTTGATAAAAGACATGAATGTTAGAATGCTGTATGCTTTAAGTTGTTGAAGATACTATCACAAGTTAGTTAGGTTGTAAGCCTATCAATAATGTATTACTGTCATGTTGTTGTTTTTTTTATACATTCCTGAATAAATTTTCAGTATTTCAGTGATTAGTAAAATACCCTACATGCCATTAAAAACCCTACGTGCCATTTCAGTAGATTTATATTTTTACACGAATGTCTCGCCAAGTTAGTATTAACATGAACTTATTCATTTAAAATTTCCAGGCATCTGGCTAATGAGGGAACCTTTCAACTGAAGCTTGAGGTCATCAAAGCATTACTGGACCTCATAAAGGTAAGTCGAGGGCTCATGGTGCTTCCTTTTCACAAGCAGCCCTCCCCTACTCAACAAGTTTTATATTAATAGTTCTGAGTGGAGAAAAAAAATGCTATTACGCAGCGACCTTCACGCGTGATGGTTGAATTTTTTTTCAAGGAGAGGAGACCATGATATTAATAAAGAGCCAGGGGTATGGCGTAGGACTATCTGTAGGACTATTGATTAAAGGCCGGCGTGTAAGGTGTAAGGACTGTCTGTAGGAGTATTTTAAGGCTATAAATAAAGGCCGGCATATATTATAGAAAATGAGAAGTTAACTCTTTTTTTGTACACTTGGACCCTCCCGGCTATTATCTCAAAATACCTGGACCGGTGTAAAAAAAATGCACCCAGTTAAGCATCCTAAAACGGTCAGATATTCTGAATAGCATAGTATAATAAAGTTTGCATTAAGAAATATGGAAATTTTTATAAAAAACTGATTATAATGCATTTTTTTTAAATCATAAAAATAGTTTGATACATGTATGTTATTAATCTGTCAAAACTTTATTTTTGCATCAGCATGACCCAGAAGGTACTTGGGGTCAGCTGAAGGTTATGACAGCAGAAGATGACCAGACGTTTGAATTGGTCACTGCTTGTACATTGATTACTCAAGCTCTAGCTGAAGGCAATGTCCAGATTAGAAATTTTGTAGCTGAATCCATCAAGTGGTAAGTTCTGTGTCTCGCCTAACTTGCTAAAGTGTGCTGTTTAGTTGCACAGAAATTTTATAACCCACTCCATCAAGTGACAAGAGCTTTGCTAAATTACTACCTGAAATGTACTGTTTATTTTTGTAGACGTTTTATTTTCAAATGTTACGATAAACGTTAAGAGAAATTTTAATATTTCTGTTTAACTTCTGAAAGAGGCTTCCTGGATAGTTAGACAAAAGCAATTCTTTTTTCAACAATCTGATTTTAGTTTAATCTTTAAAATCCTTCCTTAATTCAAGTATCGCTCTCTTTTATAAAATGTTCAACTGTTTGAAGTTTTTATCCAACCAGATTTTGTGATAAACATTGAAATTTGAACAACACAAGTTATTTTGGAAAGGTTATATTAGAAAGGGAAAGTGGGGAGTAGGTTTTTTTTGTTTTTTCTTTTAAATCACGAAGTGGGTCTTATCTAAACCTAACCGCTTTTGTGCTTCATTTTGTCCAATAGAAAGACATCCTGCCAATATATTTACTGCCTGTGACCTTAGCTTTACCAAGGTAATGTTTCATTTCAGGCTATTTGTTAAAAAAGATGCAGTAGGCCATGAAATACCCAGAGACAAAGTTTCTCAAAGCAGAGCCTTTGAAAATGTATTTGTGCAGTGCAGTGACCTGTTCGATTTTGAGGTAATTTTCAATTTGAAAGACAAACGTGTAATAAATTTAATGTTGCATAATTATTTTATGTTATGCATAGTTTTTTGTTTCATATTTATTTGCTTATAACTTACATTTTATTGAATTAATTGTTTTAAAAAAATACTTTTTGTTCTTTAACTTTTATGTAACTTTTAATTAGATTATGTATTATGTTTATGGATGTTTGTTTAATTAGATTATGTATTATGTTTATGGATGTTTATTTAATTAGTTTATGTATTATGTTTATGGATGTTTGTTTGATTAGATTATGTATTATGTTTATGGATGTTTGTTTTTCATTATGTCATGTTAAAAAAAAAATTCAATGTTTGAAAATAGCAACAGAGCATGACAAAGCTGAGATTGGCTGATGAGATGACCAATCGCCAGGCCACCTGTCTCCAAGTTCTTATGAACGTCATAATGTGCAGCCCATATTGTGAAAAACAGTGCCTCCTGGGAATGTGTCAGTTGATTGCAGATAAGGACATTCCATTGGACATTGTTAAAAAGGTTGGGAGATAATTCTGTTATAAAAATATAAAATTGTAAAAGCTTGACCTGGTTGGTCAAAAGAGTTAATTTCACTAGTTTTGTTGTTTATCATTAATTAGCAAACGTATAAGAAATCAGGCGGCTGCTGGTAAATCCTATGAATAAAGTTGTTCAGAAAAATATCTAGAAATATGTTAAATTTAATCACAAAGAATATAAATATAAAGAAAGAGAATATTGATCAGCATGAATGAATTCTTGTATATCCTGCTGCATTTATATAAAATGTAGAAATAATTTAAATAAGCAACTGGTCTCAACGACTGGCTAGCATTTCGTTGCACAAATTTTTTTAGTTGCGCCCACATTCATTTCTTACATGATCATTCCAATGCAACCATAAATTTATACTTGAAAAAAAAATTGTTTAGTTGTATTAAAAATAACACCATATTAATATTTTCTTTTAAGTAGTTGTAGATCTAGGCTAATGGAAATTTTAGTTAAACTAGTTGCATATCTAGGCTAATGGAACAGCTATTACGACAACTGAGGAAAATGTCTGTTTTCAGATGTTGACCTTCATCTGCCAAAAGCTCAAGTTCCCAGACGTCAAGACTTACGTGGAAAATCATCTTCCTTACTTAGTCCGCAACTGGCTGCAGAAAGATGTCATCAATGCCCCCATTGAAAAGTTTCCATATCAGATTCTTGGCTATGCTGATGTGAAACAGTTTGTCCAGTAAGTATCACACAAAGATTCAGATGTTGAGGTCCCTGATCAGATTCTCAGTTACCCTGATTTTTAAACAATTTGTCAGGTAAGCATTGCATAAAGATTTAAATATTTGTGCACTAACATTGGGGTCAGCTTTTGAAGAGATTTCTTACGAGTAGAAGCATTTTATGGATAATTAACATCTTTAAAGTGAATCTTGCTTTGATGACTGTAAACCAGTTTACACAAGCTCCACATAAGAATAGATCTCCAGTTTATTTAGCAGTGGCAAGTAAAATATTTCAGGAACAAAGCATTGAGCTTTTTCTTTCAGCTCATTACAAAAATTAACATATTGTATTGTAATTCTTGTGATGAAAATTTATCCAAAACTGATTTTATTATTAAGAAGTTTATAGTAATGTGCTTTATAAACATGTTAAATATAAAGTGTGTTCCAATAGGGGCCATCAGGACCTGATCATCACTGAAATCCTTGTTACCAAACTAAGTCTTGATGAAATCCACCCTGTCCTCAATGCTATCCACGTTGACGTCCATGAGGCTCTGCTCTCAGCCCTCCCTCAGATCTTGGTGAACATTCTTCCACTGTTTGCATCCAAACCACAGAAAGATGCCCCTGCGTCACTCCATAAGCAGTTCAGACATGCAACAGCCTGTTACTCAACCCTTCAAGAAATTCTCCCAGAGAAGGTTGGGCAGTTTGGTTTTGCTCTCTTGATTTTAAGCTTGAGATAGGTATAGTTATAAACTAGATGAGTAAAATGTGGTATCGGAAACTAAAGGTCAGGCAGCTCATTCGCAGTCAGGGACTAAGGTGTATAAATGATGTGGAAACTGACCTACATCAGCTCGGAATCTGTGTGTTGAAATGAAAAGGTCATGGACTGGTCAGAGTTGATGGATTTAGTGATACGGGCCAGATTTGTTTTTTTTTTAATCATTTTATTTTTAAACAAATGTGAGAAGGTTTCATTTATGTTGAGGATAGGTTAACAGCTTACGTTGAGGATAGTTAAACAGCTTACGTTGAGGATAGGTTAACAGCTTATGTTGAGGATAGGTTAACAGCTTACATTGAGGATAGGTTAACAGCTTACGTTGAGGATAGGTTAATGGCTTACGTTGACGGCCGACACACCCTTTAACTAGAACTAATTCATCCAAATTTAAAATGACTTCATTCCTATCCATTCTTACAGGAGATAAATGACTGCGTTGGTGACAGACTTGGTGACATTGTCATGAGACTTCTCAACTGTCTGGACATTGAGAAAAGTAATTATGGTGCATCAGGATTGGCTAATGGGTACGTTTTTTTAATTACATTCAGTTACAGATGGACCAGCCCATTTTGGTATGTTTATTAGTTATATTTAATGAGAAAAAGAGATGGGTGGTGCTCTATTATTCAATGTTTTATAAATAACAGAGAAGTTTACAGTCTTTAAACTGAGACATTCCTGACAGCTATAAAATTATTATCCTTTGAAAAGAAATCAAAGTCTACCTTCTGATGGCCCCCTCAACAGTTTTAAAGGTTCTTATTTAAAACAGGATATATACTTTCAGTGAGACCACGCTCAAGATGACCTACCCCCCACCTAACCCTCCCTGCTACACTCACCAGGTGGTCAGGATAACCCTAGACCACATGGCTCAGAATTTTACTGTAGAAAATGAGGCAGATGCATCATTGGTCAATGTTCTAATTAAGACACCAGTAAGTCATTCATTAGTCAAGGTTCTCAGTAAGACACCAGTAGGTAATCAGTCAAGGTTCTGCTTAAGACACCATTAAGTCATTATTCAATGTTTTCATTAAGACACCAGTAGGTCATCAGTCCATGTTCTGCTTAAGACACCAGTAAGTTAGTTATTAAAGTAAATTCACTTTCTGTATGTGTTTCATTCTCTGTGTTTTGTCATAGTTTTTTCACATTACTTGGATACGTGTAAAGTGCTTGTGAATTTTAAGCTTCATTTAAATGGACCCAATCCAATTTACTCAAATAAGGTGGAATTTATTGTTCAGTTAAAATTATCGTATATGGCTTATGCAATAAAAAAAAAGTAGCCCCACTAAGGCAAAAATTCATTGACATATTTTTATCTCTTTATATCTGTCAGGATGGTATAAGCCAAGTTCTTCTCTCACTGTCCACCTTGCTGTGGCACACCACCCAGCCATTTGAACAAGTTCGCCAACTCAAGATGTACGGCCTGTTTGTGGACACTGTGTTGGTGGAGCTGCCCAGTGGACTTGGGGGAGGCTGGGCCTCTGTCATCAGGGATATCATAAACAGACTTCTCATCATCATCAGGAACAGGTTTGAGACCATTGCTGTTATGTAAAGAGCTAATGAACTTGTTTGGTAACATTTGTATTACTGTGTTAATATTTCTTTAAATTAAGATACCGTAGCGTAACACTTTGGCGCATAGGGTAAAAAAACCTTTGTGCATGACAGTGAAAAATAAGGTTATTAACACTGTAAACTCAATAACTTCGTCAAATCACACGTTATTGATTTCCCTTCATTTATATAAATTACAGGAGTCTGTATTACTACAGCTAGCACAATTAACCAAGGAATTATGTCTAATTCCTTCTAAATTGCTATCAAATTCATCATCTGCGTCAATTTTTAACTAAATTGATATTTATCAGTATTTAAAAAATCTAAATTTAACGAAAATCTTACTTTAAACAAGATATTTTCCTAATTCATTTAAAAATTGCTAGCCACCCATTTATGAATGAAGTAAACATGCTTGTATGCGCATGCAGGAAAGGGAAGATTCTTCATGATTTTTTTTCTGGTTGCTGTGATATGGACGCCTTTAGGCAACGTGTCAAAAAAAGTTTACACCTGGTCGCTACCGCCTGGATATAAAGTGTTAATGTTATTTTTTTTCATAAATACAATTTTTAATTATTTTTTTTTTAAATTAAAAAGGTTTTGAAATTTAAAATGGTTGACAACGCTGTCAGAAAAAAAAAATAAAAAAATGTGCCTTTACGATCTTTAAAAAATTCAATGATTTTGTTAATATTGCATGCAAATGCAAACTCTTCATCTTGTTACTGACGTCCACTTAATAAACCCTGTAATAATTACTATGTTCAGTTTCTCCAACGTTGTTTCTTAAATATCCCACAGAGCTGCTGAAAGCCAAACCTGGTTGAGTCCAAGTTATGAAGAAGAGGCTGTACTGACCTGTCTGGGGACCCTGCACAATGTGGTCACCAATGGACTGACAATATGTCCAGATGTTAGTGTAAACTCAATGGTCCCAGTATTTACTTAACTTCCAATCTGGCATGTTTGGCTTACTTAAGTCTGAGCAAAGCTCCCATGATCAGAGCATCGACTTACACGATTCAATTATTTTACTCCTGCAATACCATTTGATGGATTTTATCTTTTCCCCCATTGGCCGCAAGTCAATTATGTTTTTTTTTTCTCAAACAATACATTTTGAATGTATCACACAGGAAATGGTGAATTACATCCAGCAAATCGTCGATGCAGTGGCCAGTATTGCGGAGAAAAGCTCAAGCATCAGTCAGAAGTCTGTGCTGTTACTGACAGATGTAATAAAATCAGGCGTGGACTGTCCTGAGTTGAAACAAGTCCTGGGCAAACTTAACCCTCTCCCACCAACACCTGGCCTTGAGACAGTCAAGCTTCTGGTGGACAGGCTATCTGGGCCAGGAAATGACACACTTGAAAATGTAAGTTGAATTTTTATCGCGCAACTCACATCATAGCATCCTTGTGTCTTATATATTTCTGTCTGTTATATGAATTGCAATTTTGAAAAGACTCAACAAACCCATATATTTAGCAAGGAATGTCCATCAATGTAATTTTATTTCAATAAGCAGAAGAGACAAGCTGATGTTCTTGGAAAGGTTGTGGGGAAGAAGTTCAAAAAGACTGAAAGCGCTTTCCCTTTAAAACAATGCTTCTTAACCTTTTCGCCGGGCCCCGTGGCCCTCTTGATTTAAAAACATATTACCCACATCCCCACGATAAAGAAATGCTCATAAAAATACAAATAAACCTGATTTTCTTGCCTTGCCTCCCGCACCCCCTGGACAGAACCTGATTTTCTTGCCTTGCCTCCCGCACCCCCTGGACAGAACCTGATTTTCTTGCCTTGCCTCCCGCACCCCCTGGACAGAACCTGATTTTCTTGCCTTGCCTCCCGCACCCCCTGGACAGAAAACCCTGCTTTAAAACATCTTTTGTGAACGAAATATTTAACAGATTTTTAAAGAAATTCCATAAAGCATACTGCAAAAATGTGATAAAAATTTAGTTAACTGCAAAGCACTTAAAATATCTTGAAAGCGTAGGATGACAGACAGACTTGCTAACAGTAAGTTTATCTCAGTAAATTCATGTCTATTGGTTTTAACATTGCAGCAATTCAAAAGCTTTTTGGAGGTCTGTGTCTTCATGGCTGATGTCCAGTCCCAAGGCTTGGCGTTGAGGCTCAAGAAGTTAACCACCTACATCATCAATAATCAGAAAGAGTTAAAAAGTATGGCTGCTTCAGATACTGGTAAGTTTTGAAATTACCAAACAAATAATCCAGTTGTATAGTTTGAAAATATTGAAATGTTTATGAAAGTATGTGGCAAAGGTTTATCCTCTTAAAATGTTTCTGTCCAATTTTATTGGCCTAAAATTTCTTGATGAGATCTCTTTTAAAAATTACAACTCTTTTTAGGTTTGACCTGTTTAAGAAAAGTGATTGATGAGTTGGTCAAGCTGGTGACCTCCCCTTGCAGCCAGGTCATGTCTGCAGCAGCTGCCTGCCTGGGTGCCATCGGACCCTTGGATCTTCAGTGTCTGTCGTTACCACACAGTCCGGAGGGAGCCAGCTATGCCATGGCCATACAGGCGTACAGAGGGCATAAGTTTGAGAAGTATTGCTGGGTGTTCCATGCATTGGACTCTTGTTTGATGGAGCAAAAGTGAGTACAAATGTTATTGCATTGTCAATTTTTGGGGGTTTTACATTTTAGCCATAGTTTTTAGGACGTTACCAGTGGATCAAAAATTATTTTAGTTGCTGCCAAGAACCATTTGACAGTAAACAGCATGCACATCTACAGCCAACCTTATCTTCTGAGGTAGTGTAGACCAAGTCCAAAAATTTATGACATTTTTCAATTTAGTGGTTGGTATAGCTAACACAGGTAAGTCTATGCATCCCAGCAGTAGGTGTTGCACATATAACTAATATAGTTCATCCAATGATTTAGTCATATACATAATTTGATTCAGTCCAACAGCTGGTAAGATTATTTATATAACTCTGCTATGTTCATCAGCTGGTACATTTAACAAATTATGTTTATTTATTAATGGAACTTTGAGAATTAATGTAAGCAAAATTTTTTTTTCAGCCTCAAAATTGTGAAAATGGCTGGCCACATCCTTCAGACAATCCTGGCAACACCATTAGGAGAACATTTTGAAGCTGACTATTCAAAACGATTGAAAGACAAAAGTTTTTTGTTTTACTACCTACATCCTTTCAAAAGAACAAATACTGTCAAGGGGGTAAATTTACACTTATTATTTTATACCTTAATGTTGAAAACTTATAAAATCAGAGCTCTTATACATAAGTCGTTCACTTTTATTTATCCCTATCAACCTTAACAACTATTAGAAAATAATAAAATAATTAACAAAATTAGCCGTTCACTTTGAGAACATGTACTACAATGAGCATGTACCATTTGGTTTGTTAAATATATCACTTATTTTAAAATATCTTTCATTTAATAGTCAAATGTCTTTGTTGAACTCATAACTTCAAACTGGGTCCTCAGAATATCTTTTCAATGAGACTGAAAGTGAGATCATTCTGCCATTTATTGTTAACTTATGTTAAAAACTGTGCCCACCCCGTAGCTATGTTAATCTCTCAGAACATGGTACCACCCTGTAGCTATTTTTATCTCCTCAGAACATGGGCCCACCCACCAACACCACAATCAAACTTAAAGATGACTTTAGCGCCATTGACAGCGCTGAATTGTGGCTGGGCAGTCAGACTAACTTCAGCCATAAAGATTGGATCCAGGACCTCACCTCTGAACTCCTAAAGGCTGGATTGATCCAAGATGAAATCATGAATAAAATACAACCCATGTGTGCACTGAAGGTAACCGTCATCTCTGGTTTCCCTTTGAGCATATTATCTTGTGTCATGCCAAAAGACGTGACCTGGTGATAACTAATTCAAAACCCAAGAAACATGTGTCTGTGTGGGGAACAATAGGGAAATGTTTAGCATTAATAATTGCAGAAATACTGTTACCATTGAGTTGAATTGCCCATTGTAAATATTTTTATAACAAAGTTTAACCTAACAATGGGACAAAGCTCAAGTAAAGCTAATATTGGCTTGATCTCTCTTTGAACCCAAATATCGGGATAATGGAAAAATAATATTTTTAACTAGATTTAGAATAAAACAGTCTTTGAAAATTTAATCAATACTTTATGCACTTCTTTTTGTCATTTTTTAAAGTCAGATTTAAAAAAAAAATAATAATTATAATAATAATAATGTACAAGATTAGACAGCGTAACTTGTTGCATTGTATTTTCTTGAAATACAGAGCAGTTTTTGTGTTGAAAGTCTTCCCTATCTGATTCATGACATTCTGGAGAATGGGGCCACACGCTGCAGGGAAATTCTGTCTTCTCATATATCAGCTTTCTTTAATAAGTTTTATCAGACTACTTCAGGCCCAGCTTCAGGTAAGAATGACAACATGAGTCATAAATGATGATTTTTTTTTCAAAAGAAACATTTAAACTTCACATGCCAGGATTAATCAAAAAAAAAAAAAAAAGTTTCCCACCAATTTTTTGCTATGCATAATGAATGGATCAATTTTTTTGTAATGAAAATAATGTACTTTCCTACAGTGCCTGGTCTTGTTAGTGTGAAGAAAGAATCTGTGAGAACCATGCTGAATGTTGTGCAATATTTAAGGAAACAGAAGCGGCCACAAGACAGGTTTGTCACAAATTGATTTATTTTTTTTTATAGTTCTTATTTCCATTTATTCTAATTTTTTTTTTTGAAGACAAGAAAATTATTAGAAAACAAAATAATAGATATGGTTTAAAATATTTTTTTAAATTGATTTTCATTTAATTGTACACCCCCACCCCCCAAATGAAAAATCAATAATGCTTATTACTGTTATATAAACTTAACACTGCGTGCTTAGATTTCCCACTTTCTGTTTTGTGCCAGTGATGAAGTACCAGAGACAGCATGGAACAACAACTTCTGGCTTGACATCAATTACCTGGAGGTGGCAGGGGCGGCCCAGTATTGTGGGGCCAATTTTTCCACTGTTCTCTTCGCAGAAATTTGGTGGGACATCAAGCAGTGAGTCATGTCTTGAGTCACCTTGAGCTGTACTTCAAAGCAACGTCAATGTGTCCTACACTGCACATTTCATGAGTTAGTTATTTCATTTTGTGCACCTGCTGCTGTAAATCCTTTCATCTGCTGGGAGAAGAATTTTTGCTTTGTTTAAAACATTTTACCTTGATTTTTCCCATCAAAAAAAGGACTAAGAGTAGCAAATGTAGGAATATATGAATCAGGCTTTCTCAACTTTTGCACTGCCTACATATGAATTATCTTTCAACTTTCCATTTGTACTTCCTTATGTTTCTTTGTCATAGTTTGATCTCTTTGTTTGTTTGTTTTTTTTATTTCCAATAATTGACAAAAGTTAATACATACTTAACCCACAAACTCTCAAATGCAAATGTGCTGTGGTCTTAACTCTTTTTAGTATCAATAAAATACCCAGAGACCCATATAAGTATAGATATTCTGAGAGTAAATTGGAAATGAATCATATGGTACCCTTCAATTTACGACAGTTATATTGCAACGTTAAATTTAAGACGGTTGATGGGTTTTAAAAAAAAAAAATTGCAGCTTCTGGGCTATTTACTTACAAACATTTTTCTAACTGCACGGCAGACAGTATTTACTGTCAAGTGCTTGAAACATGTATTTGATTTAAATTATAACATCAGCCAAGTGTCCATGTTTGTCTGATAGAACCAGTGGCTACGACACTTCATTCAGCAACACCAGCAGCACAAGTTCTCCCAGCCAAGATTCTCCTTTAGACCCACTCTCAGATGCCCTCAATTCTCAGGAGGCTGGAGGTCAGAGGCTGCAGGCACTACTTCTGGAGGCTTACAAGAACATTGGTGACCCAGATGGTATATATGGTTGTGGAGCTGGTAGAATGGCAGAACCAATGGCTAGGTGAGCTTAATTTCCTGCTGTACTGATGTCAGAATATTTTCTTTTAAATCAAATAATAATTTTTAATCTATAAATTAAGATTATTTAATATATTCTTTGAATTAATAGAAATTCTGAACCGTTTAATGAAGAACTATAAAATAATCTTACTTTTAACGTAATGTATTATTGTGATTCATTGCGACTTTTAAAAGTAAATTCATTAATGTATAAGATTATTAAATGTGATTACACCATGCAAAAGTTCTGTTGTTTTTTTTAAACCCTGCTAATGTAGATTTAGCCCTCATTTTTTATCAACACTCCAGAACTGCACAATTTGAGTAAACGAAATAGAAATATTAAAATTGTCATAAAAATGTCAAAACTTTAGTTAGGAAATAAGTAGCTTAACTGCCCTTTGGGCTTACTTTTAAAAAAATCCACATTCAATTTTATTTGTTACATTTATACAAATATACGCATAATGTGTGATCAGGGTACAGACATATCTTCACGAAGGGGAGCAAACCAAGGCTCTGACCACACTGGACATAGAAATATCTCACAGCCCCTCACAGTCAATAACTCCATTGCTAGAGGTATGTCAAAAGTTGTGTACGTAATGATCCAACTGACTCATTTCATCCTATCCTCAGTGATTCTCAACCTTGTCATATGAAAGCCTGCTTTTATTTGTATCTAAAGGATCACAAAATTGTCACATTTTGAAAATATGTTCCTTTTTATCAAGCGTGCAAAAGTATGACTCATGCTTTTGACATTTTGCATCTGCCAAAATATTTTATTAAATATAAATTTACAAGTATTTGTGCTTTAAACTAATTTTGTTAAAACTGTAGTAGTGATTTACATAAATGTTCATTTTTTTTCTTGTGTTTCTTTCTTTGATAGTTTTATAAATCAATCTTAGACAGCAAAATAACATTTAATTGATCCAAGTATTTTAGTGTTAGTATTTGCAATTCTGTATGAACTTATTTCTGACTGTTCATTGGAATTAAAAACCTTGACTAAGTAATTTGTGCTGATAAGACTAATGCTTTTGTTAAATTTTTAGGCCATTGAATCATGTGGCGCAGACTACATCCTGCAGCGTTGTTTGTCTGAACTGAAATATGACAGATGGGGACTGACACCTCAGTCTTCTTCTCAGACGTCAACCCCAAGTGAGCTAGAGGAATTTGCCTACCAGGCGGCATGGAAGCTTGGACAGTGGGATGTCAAAGTACCTGCCAGGTAGACCTAGAAATATATCTGGCTATAAATTCTGCTCATAAAAATTTATTTTTTTCTTCTTCCTTTAACTTTTGTAATCTGGAAATTAATAGTATTCTTATGTTATTTAAAAAAAAAATTAATGTAGATATTTATTTATTTTATACATTTCAGGCAGAAGAAGAGTGTCCCATTTCATCAGTCATTGTACCATGCCATGTCTTCAATACGGGATGGACACTTGGATGTGGCCAAATGTGCTGTAGAAGCTGCTAGGTAAACAAAAATACTTTCACCATAAATCTCATCAGACATTGGGGGCGGGGGGTGTGTGTTAAATTTATGTGTTGCCACCAAAATTTAAAGTTTAAATCAGTATAGAATAATAAACAAATTGGTATGGGGGAAAAAGCAGATGGTTTAGTAATTTACGGTTCAATTTTTCAATATGTTTTTAAAATTAGGCTAGTTGCCATTTTGGAAATACAATTATTTTTTTTCATTTATGTCTTTGAGTATATAATATTTGTTAAATCTACTGCATCTAGTCCATGGGAAAACATTTCTTTAAAATAACGCTCTTATGTTTTAACAAAATTCATTTACTGCAGAATGTATTTGGTCAGCATCTTTGATCCAAAGGTGGAAAACAGCCTGAGCTTGTCTCCCTTTTTGTGTCAGCTACAATGCTTGAGTCACTTGGATCATGTGCTGGAAAGTTCCCTCAGGTGAGTTGACCGTGCTTGAGCCTCTTGGACCATGTGCTGGAATGTTCCCTCAGGTGATTTGACAGTGATTGAGTCATTTTGACCATTTGATGGTATGTGCTTTTCAAGTTTGGATTTTATTCGTTTTCCAACACGGTTTGACTTTAGAAGGGTTCAGAATGTGTTTGTCATGTTTGACTGGGACAATCCCTTTTTTTAAATTAATTTAATGGTCTTACATGTCATCACACTGTGTTCGTACTTCACTGACATCCAAGACTGACAGTACAAGACAGAATGCAGTAGAAAAAACAAATGCAAGAACAAATTGAAGATTTTCACAGTAGCTCAATTAAGACCTGACATTGTCAGTGCTTCACGGATGTGTACTAAGGACCATCGGTCAAAATCAAAATTTTTTAAGGTTTTTTTTTTGCCAGAATTGTCCAATTGAAGCTTTGAAAAGCAAAGAAATATCAGCTGATTTCGAGTGTTCATTCCAGAATTTCATCACAGAAACTTTCGACATTGCATTTATCACTACATGTTATACATTTGATTTGTAAGAGAAAGAATTGGGAGCTATTACAAAGTTAATATTTAGTTTGCAACCATAAATTGTTTTTAATTATCCTTAAACGATAGTCATAAAAGGTCAAGGCTGCTGTCATGATAAGCAATGGATATTCGGATGTGATCGATTGCAATGTGATCACATAGTCAGGCTCATTTCCCTATGGGCAGATCCGTCCAGGATATCTGTGAAATATGGAGCCAGTGTGATCGCAGCTTTAGCAAGCTATTTATTAGTAAGGATCAGTCTTTACAAATATTTTGTTCCATCTTACTACCTTATGATCCAGATTAGATTTTTTTTTCAAATATACTTTATTTGGGAATTTTTTTTAATTTATTTACACTGTATGTTAAGATAATAGTTTATTTATTTCAGTGAAAGCAATATCTCCATACTGGCAGATGGCTGCCATGATAACTCATTTGATTTTGAGTACATCAAGCCTCAGCTGTATCTTGGAGCATCTGTGGGGAAAATACTGGCCGAAAGAGGAAGTCAGTCGGGTGAAGACCTGGAGGTCAGGGCGTTGTGGAGTTTGGCAGTGTGTGGCAGGAAGGCAAAAAGTTTTCAGGTCAAACAAAAATTATTGTGGCTATAACATGCTTTACCTTGATGTTTTTAAATTATGATTTAGTTAAATTTTAAAAAACATATCTACTAATCTTTAATAATAATAATCATCATGTCTACTCCTTGATTTTTGAAAAGGATGTCTACAACACTGTCCCCTCCTCTTAATGCTTTGCACTGATGATAAACCCAGAACTATGTAAATAAGGGATAAAAAATGATTTATGATGGAATACCAGTTAATGACAACCTCGGCTTTAAGGCATTGTAAAGAACGTAACATGGTACATGTAGACAAAAGAACCCTCAAAGTCAGTGCATCTGGAATTATTATTATAGGTTATCCAATTCTTCCCGTATTTTATGCGTGTGACGTTGTTGCGTTGCCCCAGCTAGTTTAAAATAATTGGTTTTAGTTCTTATTACTGTCTAGTACAGTGAAGTAGCAGCAGATTCTTGGTTGTTGCTTTAAAAGAAATCCTTCAATATAAATTGTTGTAAATGATGTATTTTATTTAATGCAAGATCCTTTCAACTCATTGTGTCTGTGTACATGTGCAAAATTCTTTCAACTCATTATGTCTATGCATGTGCAAGATTTTAAACTCAATATGTATGTGAGCAAGATTCTTTAAACTCAGTATGTCTATGTACATGTGCAAGATTCTTTTAGCTCAATATGTCTATGTACACATGCAAGATTCTTTTAACTCAATATTTTTATGTTCATGTGTAGGATCTTTTAACTCAATATGTCTTATGTTTACAGCTGGCTGAGAAAGCTGTCAGAGAACTGAAAACCAAAGACTTGAGTAGAACTTCCCGGCTGAGCACAGAACAGCTTCACATGGAAGAAGCTAAGCTGTTTTGGGCCAGAAGTGAAGTGAATATTGCCATGAGCATCATGAAAACTCTGATCACTAAGCTAAGTCAGGTAGGGGAATCCTTTAAATGAGCATCATGAAAACTCTGATTACTAAGCTAAGTCAGGTAGGGGAATCTTTAAAAATAAAACCTGAGTTGAGGAATATCAATGTTTAGCAAGACTTTCAAATGTTGAGACTATAGTTGTTACAGGCTGGGTAATGCTGTCCTTAAATGCGGGTGTTTGAATGTAGTGAATGTGGATGACATCTGAGGTGTGCATTCTCCCATAGGATCAAGATCCTAGCACATCATGTCCTCCTCTCATGTACGCTCAAGCACTAGGAACGTACGGCAGCTGGCTTGCCGAGACAAAGTCCTCCACACCAACAGTCATCATTAGTGACTACCTGGAGAAGGTATTTGTGCTTTTAATTATTTTTTTTAATATCAATAACTGTAACTGCTTACACCCTTCCCAAATAAGTCATACTTCTGTTTTTTTGTTTTCATCTTCAGATGTATCGGTTTCACTTGTTTTATTCCCCAATATGACATTCATAATTTAACAGCGAAACTGTTTGATTTATTTCCCTCCATTCACCAGACGGTGACACTGATGTTGAAGCACAGAGAATCCATAGCGTGTGACCACACAGCCCCCAACAGCTTCATGTCCCTGGCCAGGTTTGCAGATGAGCAATATCAGCAGGTGGCGGACCACATGAGGTCACCAACGTTTCAAGATAAACAAAATCTTCTGCAGAGGTCAAGGTCAGAGCTCAAGGAGTGTCAAGGTTATGGTCTAAGAGAAAGGTGAGGGATGATTTGATCGCACAAAGTTTTCAAATTTTTTTATTCATGATAAAGTGTCCTCGTTTTATAGCCATTTTAATTGTTTCTATAGTATAGTAGTTACTATCCTAGTGTCTCATTTTTATTTTAATTAGTTTACATGTTTTTAATAATTGTAAAGCACTTAGAGCTTTAACTCTCAAAAGACTGTAGATTTTTCCATTTTTTAATGACCTTGAATATATCTTATTCTTCAAAGTGTCTCATGACTGTAATTTTGTAGCTACCTCCAAGTATTATATATGATTTTAAAGGTAATTGGATGCTCTTTAATTGATACTTGGTGTTTGTACACAATATCCTTGCTAAATTTGATGTTTTATTATTTTTGGGCAAAAAAATTATTTTTTTAAGTCGACAAAAATATAACATCACAGTTTTACAAAGAAGGGAAAAAAAAAGTGTTTCCAATTAAATCAATAAAATTGATATTTTATTAGAATCTGTTCAATACTATAAAACATATTCAAATTTCAAAAGAATAGACTCATAAATAAAAAAGTTATGACTATTTGTAGGCAACAGGTCATTCAAGGAAATATTGCTCAAAAAGTCAAAATTATTTTCAAAAAATAAAAATAATTTTTTTTTTCAAAGGAAAACATATACTGCATCATATTATCCTTTAGAGGGTTATTAGTAAGTATTATTTGAGAAGAAAAGTGAAGAAAAAAAGGCAAATTTTAATAAATAAATTTTTTTATGCATCCCCGAGATACCGATCAAAGGATATAATCCTTCGCCAAGACCATGCATAAAAATTCTTGAAAACAATTTCTTTATTTATTAAAACATACAAATGTATCAAAAAGAAAGCCTGAGACATATGCTCTGACCATTTTACCCTGTTTTGGTAACCCACAATTACATTTTTTGTTATTGTCAATCATTGTCATGTTGCGGCGCACGATGTAAAGATTTCGGGCTTTACAGTATCAGGTTCATCATCAAATATGTCAATTGTTCCCTAAATTGTTCATTAATTGCTACATTTTCTTGATGCTGATACAGTTGATTGTATTTTGCATTGAGATACAGAAGTGTCTCCCAATTTTGCACAGCATGTTTCCTTTATTTTCAGTATCAGAAACTTTTAGGAAACTCAATATAGCCTTGAATATGTCCTTAGTACTAATGGCCTTGCTCATTGTCCATCATAAAAGGATTTCCTGGACATTTCTTGTAAAATTAAGAGCTTGATAAGTCCAGCATTCATAATAATAAATCCACTTAGTAGCTAAAACTCCCCTTCAATGATGTTATAATGGTACCAATTTTTGAAAACACAAAAGTTCTGCGGTCCATTGTCCTGCGCACAAGGCTTACTAATAACCAACCAAATCTGTAGTAAAGTAGAGGTTGAAAATGTCAATTTGCTTTTAAAATCTCCTTATATCCTCTCTTGTTATAACATCAGGAAGCAATAGTCCTTTTCACCTCTGGTCTAAATGCAGCAAAGAGTCCCACAGTCTTTTGTCATCATAGCCCATTGTATTGACTATGTTTGACATCTGCCCTTCATAGCATAGATGCTGTCAAAATATAAAAAAAAAATTAGTTTAGCTAAAATAAAAAAATTACAATATAAATAAAAAGAATTCAAAATATTAAACAATCTGCCTAAATTACTTTTACTTCAAGTTTTCATTGAAAAGGGAACTCAGCTGATTGTTACAGTGTAATAATAGTAAATAGCCTTGGCCTTGAGAACCATTGTTTACATTTTGCTAACTGAAACGTAATAATATTAAAATAATTGTATAACTACAAATTAAATTCAAACAAATAAATAATTTAATCTATTTCAGAATTTTATACTACTGGAACTTGAATAAAACTAATGTTAGGGCTAATAATAGTGCTAAGAAGTATCACAGTATGCGTGAGTTGAGTATGAATGAAAAAAGTAAACAAACCTTGGATGCTATTATTATGATGATAATTTACAGAATTCTCGGTATCAGACACATCTGAAGTGCTATCTTCATCATAAATATTCTTCTAAGTAAGAATAGTCGTCCATTTCAAGCTTATAATCAGAATCAGACTCCATAGCAATGTTTTAGAGTGTAGTAACAGCGAACCGGAATTGTGGCAAAATATGAGTAAATGGCGAAAAGGAAAATTTATGAATGGACAAGTTGCTACCAGATTTCTTCAAGAACTAGTAAAATAAACGATTTTTCTTTCTTGCCAAATAGAAATTTAACATTCCAAAATAGCAAATCTTTATTTTCGCCTTTTAATATTATTTTTATATATATTTTAGTGGTCGTTCTTTTCACCCGCCATATATGACCGATTTTTCAATCTCCCGTCTTTTGAGAGTTAAGGTAAGCGCTATATAAAAATGCCTAAATAAATAAATATCTGGATGTGTGTTATTTAATTTGGTACCCAGGATGAAATTGATATTTTCAAATTGACATTTTCGAATCGATATTATCAAATTGATATTTTCGAATCAATATTTCCAAATTGATATTATAAAAATGATATTTTCAAATTGATATTATCAGATATTTTTAAAATTGATATTATCAAACTGATATTTTCAAATTGATATTATCAAACTGATATTTTCAAATTGATAACAAATTCTGGAAACGTCTAAATTGAGTAAGGATCAAAGGAAAGGGTTTTTTTCTCCATCACAGAAAATAATTTTTCTTTAAATTTTGTCTTTATAAAATTAATAAAATAATAACTCAATGGCAAGGTATCTACCTGAAAGTTGTGTTGGTGGGGGTGCTGTTGTAATGACAACCAAAACAGTTAAAAAGGAAATTAAGGTCCAGAAAATTCTGTTCAATATTTGTTTAATTAATGTCATGTTTTCAGCAAATACCTGACGGTGATAGAGAAAAACATGAAAATTGATGAGGAGGAGATCACGTCCATGCTTGAAGACAGGGGAAGGTACCTGCAGCAGGCTCTGGTCAACTACCTCCGGTGTCTTCAGCACGGAGACCTGCACGACCTCAAGGTCTTCAGGGTGGTGGCCTTGTGGTTTGATAACTGTGACAACCAAGAAGTAAATGTGTTGATGAAGGTGAGTGAGACCCACTGATGTACATGGCTGCTGCAAGAAATTTGAATTTTTTGTTTTAACATGTTGATGTCAAATTTAAAAAATGAAAATCCTGTTTTTAATAATACGTACTGCAGTCAAGCTATAAAACATTAGATCAGCAGTTTTCAACTTGTGGGTGGCGACCCCTTTGGTAGTCACATGGCCCTTTCCCAGGGGTCGCCTTAGACCATCTAAAAACACATATACTCTACAGTTATGAAGTAGCAACGAAAATAATTTTGTAGCTGGGGGTCGCCACAACATGAGGGACTGTATTAAAGGGTCGCGGCATTAGGAAGGTTGAGGACCACTGCATTACATAGTTGCTCTATAGTACAGTAGTCAGACTATAAAACATTAGGTAGTTGTGCTGCAGTGCAGCAGTTAGGTTACAAAACATTTATTATTCAGAGATCACCAGCTTATGGTGATTGAGGCTGTGTATTCATAAGAAGGCAGCTGTTATAAATTCCAGCAAATTATTTTTCTCTTGTGTCCTAGAAAAATCTAAAAAGCATAAAAAGCTTCAAGTTCTTGCCTCTGTATTATCAACTGGCAGCCAGGATGAGTTCAACGGACAATACAGCGTTTCAGCCCGTCCTAACAGAGGTAAGCCTTATGTTTTCACAGAGATAAACACAATGGCACATTGCCCAACCATTTTTGAGATGCCACCCCAAAATGTATCAAAGCGAAGTGACCCTTGACACCAATACATTTATTTTTTAAAAAATTACGGGCCGAATGGAGACGTATCAAAAATAGATTTTTCAGTAAAGTATAATGACATGACACTTCAATATAATTTTAACTTGTTCAATATTTTCTGCTCTAGTTGAAAATGGAATCCGTTTACAAGCTTGAAAACATGTCATTGAGAGTTTTCTTTAATTCAAATTTAATGTCACTCTCCATATTTTCTCTGTTTTGTTTTTTTTGTTTTTCAAATAAAGAATCATTGAAAAAACACCCTAACAAGATTGTTCCGAATGAAATGCCAGTATTATAATAACATGATTGTTTGGCAACAAGTGACAGTATTATAATAACATGATTGTTTGGCAACAAATGCCAGTATTATAACAACATGATTGTTTGGCAACAAATGCCAGTATTATAATAACATGATTGTTTGGCAACAAATGCCAGTATTATAACAACATGATTGTTTGGCAACAAATGACAGTATTATAACAACATGATTGTTAGGCAGCAAATGACAGTATTATAACAACATGATTGTTAGGAAAAAAATGCCAGTATTATAACAACATGATTGTTTGGCAAGAAATGACAGTATTATGACAACATGTTTGTTAGGCAGCAAATGAGAGTATTATGACAACATGATTGTTTGGCAAAAAATGCCAGAATTATAATAACATGATTGTTTGGCAACAAATGACAGTATTATGACAACATGTTTGTTAGGCAGCAAATGAGAGTATTATGACAACATGATTGTTTGGCAAAAAATGCCAGAATTATAATAACATGATTGTTAGGCAGCAAATGAGAGTAATATAACAACATGATTGTTTGGCCGCAAATGCCAGTATTATAACAACATGATTGTTAGTCAGCAAATGCCAGTATTATAACAACATGATTGTTAGGCAGGAAATGCCAGTATTATAACAACATGATTGTTAGGCAGGAAATGCCAGTATTATAACAACATGATTGTTTGGCGAAAAATGCCAGTATTATAATAACATGATTGTTAGGCAGCAAATGACAGTATTATAACAACATGATTGTTAGGAAACAAATGCCAGTATTATAAAGGAAACAAATGCCAGTATTTTAATAACTTGATTGTTAGGCAGCAAATGCCAGTATTATAATAACATGATTGTTAGGCAGCAAATGACAGTATTATAATAACATGATTGTTTGGCAGCAAATGACAGTATTATAAAAACATGATTGTTAGGCAAAAAATGCCAGTATTTTAATAACATGATTGTTAGTCAGCAAATGCCAGTATTATAACAACATGATTGTTTGGAAAAAAATGCCAGTATTATAATAACATGATTGTTAGGCAGCAAATGAGAGTATTATAACAACATGATTGTTAGGCAGCAAATGCCAGTATTATAATAACATGATTGTTAGGCAAAAAATGCCAGTATTATAATAACATTATTGTAGGCAGCAAATGCCAGTATTATAACAACATGATTGTTTGGCAAAAAATGCCAGTATTATAACAACATGATTGTTTGGCAAAAAATGCCAGTATTATAACAACATGATTGTTTGGCAAAAAATGCCAGAATTATAACAACATGATTGTTAGGCAGCAAATGCCAGTATTATAATAAAATGATTGTTAGGCAGCAAATGCCAGTATTATAATAACATGATTGTTAGGCAGCAAATGCCAGTATTATAAAAACATGATTGTTAGGCAGCAAATGAGAGTATTATAATAACATGATTGTTAGGCAGCAAATGCCAGTATTATAATAACATGATTGTTAGGCAGCAAATGCCAGTATTATAATAACATGATTGTTAGGCAGCAAATGCCAGTATTATAACAACATGATTGTTAGGCAGCAAATGCCAGTATTATAATAACATGATTGTTAGGCAGCAAATGCCAGTATTATAACAACATGATTGTTAGGCAGCAAATGAGAGTATTATAATAACATGATTGTTAGGCAGCAAATGCCAGTATTATAATAACATGATTGTTAGGCAAAAAATGCCAGTATTATAATAACATGATTGTTAGGCAGCAAATGATAGTATTATAACAACATGATTGTTACGCAAAAAATGCCAGTATTATAATAACATTATTGTAGGCAGCAAATGAGAGTATTATAATAACATGATTGTTAGGCAAAAAATGCCAGTATTATAATAACATGATTGTTAGGCAGCAAATGATAGTATTATAACAACATGATTGTTAGGCAGCAAATGCCAGTATTATAATAACATGATTGTTAGGCAGCAAATGAGAGTATTATAATAACATGATTGTTAGGCAGCAAATGCCAGTATTATAATAACATGATTGTTAGGCAGCAAATGTCAGTATTATAATAACATGATTGTTAGGCAGCAAATGCCAGTATTATAACAACATGATTGTTAGGCAGCAAATGCCAGTATTATAATAACATGATTGTTAGGCAGCCAATGCCAGTATTATAACAACATGATTGTTAGGCAGCAAATGAGAGTATTATAATAACATGATTGTTAGGCAGCAAATGCCAGTATTATAACAACATGATTGTTAGGCAAAAAATGCCAGTATTATAATAACATTATTGTAGGCAGCAAATGAGAGTATTATAATAACATGATTGTTAGGCAAAAAATTCCAGTATTATAATAAAATGATTGTTAGGCAGCAAATGCCAGTATTATAATAACATGATTGTTTGGCAAAAAATGCCAGTATTATAATAACATGATTGTTAGGCAGCAAATGCCAGTATTATAATAACATGATTGTTTGGCAAAAAATGCCAGTATTATAATAACATGATTGTTACTTTATTTGGGGGGAGGGGTGGTTGGGGGTGTCTAAAAAAAAAAACTTTGTGAGCCAAGGGTTTGGGAATCTGTGGGTGACAGTATTTATCATGTGGCAGTTACTTTAAGCTTTACATAATTCTATAATCTGGTCATTTAATAGCAAATGAAATAACAATTAAAACGTTTGTATAATTATTGTAGAGGTTCATTTATTTGTACTGTTGTTTTAAATGTTATGTGAAGTATACAAGGAAAATAAACGTAACTAAGAAACAAAAATTTTAAAAATTGTGTGAATACATTCCCAAATTTCTCATTTGCCCTCAGTTAATGCAAAGGGTAGCAGAAGACCATCCCCACCATGCCCTGTGGATCATTCTGGCTCTAGCCCATGCTTATAAAGATGATGAGATTCTGTCCCAAGGTTCTGAGACAACGACCAAGGAAAAACTGTCTCCCAGTGAAAAAGAAAATGCTGAAGTGGTGAGTTAGATTAGGATGTTTATGGTTCATGGTGGTTGTACAAACAAACAGCATGGATGGGGCATATCCACAAGTCCATAATATGACATCCATGACATGACAGCTAGATTTCCATAGCACAACAGCTAGGTTTTTATGATATTTGAGCTAGGTTTCCATGGTGTGACAGCTAGGTCTCTATGATGTGACAGCTAGTTCTCCATGACATGACAGCTTGATCTCCATGGTGTGACAGGTAGATTTCCCTAGCATAAACCTGACCTAAAAGCTAGGCCTCTATGACATAGTAGCTAGGCTTCCAGGACATGACAGCTAGGCCTTCAAGGCTGTGAAAACAATGGATTAATAGTTGACCAAAATATCTGCCCAAGGTTTCTTTAAAAATATAAATGGCTTTTCTTTTTTTCTTTCAACTTTTTTTTACCCACAGTATTAATTTACTAAACAACACATACATTATTTCAAACAACTGACACCATGTGGTGACTGTTGTAACTGTAATGTTTCATTTCACCCACCAGGCCAGGGTGGAAGCTGCCAAAAACTTGCTGGAACTCTTAAAGAAGAAAAAAGCAGTTTCTGACATTGTGGAAAACATGGAGCTCCTGTGCCTCGCTTACATCCAGCTGGCCAACTCACCTGCCAGCAACAGAGCAGGTGCATCCACCCACTTGTTTTAAATGATGAAAGTCCCTCTTATGGCATTCATGCACTTCAGGGACTAATAAGTTGCAAATTTCTGCTTTTTGCATCCCACAATTTAAGTCTTCATAAAACTTCTGTTTCTATATGAGCATTAAGTCATAGCTTCAGTTATTATTTTTAGATCACTGGAATGGTTCTATTTATTTTTGTGGCTGTTGTTGTTGTTTTTTTAAAGTTAAACATTTTTACAAATAAGTACTTTTTAGAAAATGATTTATTTTAATCAAAAAAATCTCAAACATTTGGTACATATTTCTTTAAAAATGGAAGTGGGGAAAAAATTAAACTAATGATCTGATAATCCTTGCCAGGTTCTCATCCCATTCCAAAAAACTTAAGCATTCTCAAACTTCGTAAGTTGGACAATGTCCTGCTGCCATCTGTGGAACTGAAAGTAAGTTCAATATCATTTGTCCCTCCTTCTTTTTTAAGACTTTTAATTTCCTGACCTGAGGGTAGGTTTTCTCTCCAGGCAGCCAGCAGGGTTTCTCTCCAGGCAGCCAGTAGGATTTTTAGTAAACGCAAGACTTCTTGTGTTTTTTTTAAATTTCAGAAAGTCACAAATTATCGTTATAAGCCAGGACCTGTAAAATATAGTTAACTGCGCTGAATTACTAAGCTCAGTAGGTCTAGTACACAGGTTCTCAAACGTTTTCAAGTTAAAACAAACATTCATATAGAATCAAAGTGCCCTCACCAAGATATATTGCGGAAACAGGTTTTTAAATAGGGTGAATTCTTGGAAATGAAAACATTTTAAAGGCAGCAGTCTAATTAGTGTTGGCTTAAGTTTCAGCAATCTGCACACAATAAGTTTGTAATCTAATTCATTCATGAGATTGACTTTGTTCAAGAAAATCCCTAACAATGCTTCTGAAAAAAAAAATGTTATTCATTTGTAGATTAGATCAGCGCATGATGTGTGGAGAAGATAACTTTCATGTTTCTCTCTTGATTCAGGTGGACCCCACTGGAAACTACAAGAATCTGGTGTCACCAGTCAGATTCAATCCAGATTTTAAAGTCATTGGGGGGATCAACTTGCCCAAGATCATAACATGCCATGGCTCAGATGGCCAGCCGAGAACACAGCTGGTCAAGGTACTACAAGTCTCTCTTTTAAACCTCATTTGATGGGCTTAGGCCTTTCATGGGATTAGACGTCTCATGCGATTTGACCTTTTATGACATTAGACCTTTCATGACATTAGACCTTTCATGAGATTACACCTTTCATGACATTAAACCTTACATGACATTAGACCTTTCATGAGATTACACCTTTCATGACATTAGAGTTATATTCCTTATTTGCTGTTTTCTTCTTTTTTCTATTTTTTTTTTTACTCCCCTTAACAGTTCACTCCCCTTAACAGTTTGCATTAAATCTCTGAACTCCCAGTTAGACAAATGTCTAATCATTTACTGAAGTGAACATTCAGCAAAAAGACTTCAATGAATTTAAGTTTCATCCAGTTAAGTTTACCTTGCAGGTGCCATTTATGGAGTTGATTGTAAAATTCAAACCTGTGTGAACACAGTAAACAACCGAGTGAATAGTTCATGTTCACTATTTTGTTTAATATTACATGAGAGAGCCATTCTTTATAATTTTACTTAAACCTAATATTTTGTTAGCCTTGTTAAGTCTGCATTTCAAAACTCACTTCCCATTTATTTTTTTTTTAAAAGTGGATTGCTGGCATACAATTTAGGAGATTGAGAATATAAAACAATGTATTTAATAAAAAATTGTTTTTGTTAAAAATTATTTGACATGTTTTTTAAATGTAACTTTAGGGTCGAGATGACCTGAGACAGGATGCAGTTATGCAGCAGGTGTTCTCCCTTGTCAATCAGCTGCTGGCAGGGGCAGCAGAGACAAGGCAAAGACAGTTAAAGATTAGAACTTACAAGGTTAGTCAAAGTGGATTATTTATCATTCTAACTTACAAGGCTAGACACTTTAGATTACCTCACCTTCTAGCCTCCATATCATTTGATCAGACTTGTTTAAAGACTTTACTACATTAGTCTTTCTTTGTGAATAAATATTAGAATGTTTAATGTCAGTTATCTAAAGTCTAGTTTACTGTCATATTTACGGCATCCACCTATCAAAACTTGTCTGGTGAGTTGTCATTGTTGATGCCTGTACAACAAATAGACCAATAACTCTTCCAGTGAACTATATATCCCTTGCAGGTTATCCCACTTAGTCAGAAATGTGGCCTTCTACAGTGGTGTGAAGGGACGCAACCCTTGGGGGAGTATCTCACCAGGACGTCGTCATCATCACCTGGGGCTCATGCGAGGTACAGACCCAAGGACTGGCTGGTTAAAGACTGCAGGAGTCATCTCACTGTAAGTGGTAAACATCTCTAGCTGTTGCAACGGACAGGCATTGCACAAGTTTCTCTATGTGTCAGTTAGGATGACATTGTCAACTGACAAATAAACATATACGTTAGGTTACAGTGTCATTGCCTGACAACTGCCATATGTTTTTTTTAATTCCTGTCATTTTTATTCTTCTTAAATTTTATCCCCTTTTGAGAACCATCAATTTTAGAAGCATTGCAATGGCCAATTGTAACAGATATGAGATAATGAGTGACATTGAGTTAAGTAATGTGAGATTTATCACTTGTATTGGGACTTGGTAAAAACTAACCAATTGGAGAAGAGAAAAGATGGGACGAAATTTTGACAGTTTTTACTTCAATATTTATGTAAGGAGATTTGAAAAATGGGATAACATTTATCAATTAAAGAAGTTGCCAATGAGTTTACAGCGAAGATACATTACAAGTATTTCTTGGATTTAGTATGTTTATATTAGGGATGGACCTATTTTGTCTCAACTATCGCATTCTTGTGATCGTGTGTTACGTATATAATAAAGTATAGTCACTATCACTTGATCCACTACGCCTCTGTTATTATAACTCATAACTAGATTGTGGCTGTGAGACACTGTAGTTGTGACACCAATAATCTTAGAAATAAATTAAAGTTAGTTTCTGCCAGATAAATGAAATCACTATAGGAATATTGCTCTTAGTTCTATTTGAATCATATTACTTAAATATTTTATCATTATCTTTTTACTCAATTGGCAGAAATCCATGGACTCCAAATGAAAGATTTCGGGGGCGGGGGGGCTGAAAAAGTAATGAACTTTATAAGAATCCCAATTAGTGCTCAACTAACTCTCCTAAAGTGACAACAACCTGTGCACTATTAAGGAAAACAAGAGTCTCCCCTCCCCATGGGGGAATCAAACCTTGGTCTTTTGCATGACAGGCATGGACACTGTTCACATTACTTTTGAGAACATCTTAGTGTTTATGCAGAATCATTTGTTCAGTCAAATTTTGATCATTTCAGAAAGCAGGGACTGCAGCAGAGAAAAGATTCAAGGCCTACCAGGAGATCTGTGCTCATTTTAAGCCAGTGTTCAGACATTTTTTCATGGAGAACTTTCCGGAGCCTTCAGTGTGGTTTGAGAAAAGATTGGCCTACACCCGCAGTGTGGCTACAAACTCTATAGGCAAGTACAGCTAGCTTGCACCACCTGGCATTAAATGAGTGGATCTACCTGTCAGTAAATGTATGGATATACCTGTAAGTAAATGTGTGGATCTACCTGTCTGTCAGTAAATGTGTGGATCTACCTGTCTGTCAGTAAATGTGTGGATCTACCTGTCAGTAAATGTATTTCAAAGCAAAAAACCAATTGTGGTTTTCTGACATAACCGAGCCTTATTTTCATTGAGAATTCATGAAAACTTTGATCTATTGTGAAACGTGAATGCATGTTAAACTGTGAACACCATAAAAAGGTAGGGCTAGTCATTGTTCAAAGACTCAACACATGAGCAACACTTGTCACCTTTGCTGATGATGGCTGGTGATCTGAAGATGCAGGATCCAAGTGTAGCATCACCAGTGTCCTCACTGAAGGGACAACCCTGCACCCACCCACTCATCCCATCACCAGTGTCCTCACTGACGGGACAACCCTGCAACCCACCCACTCATCCCATCACCAGTGTCCTCACTGATGGGACAACCCTGCACCCACCCACTCATCCCATCACCAGTGTCCTCACTGATGGGACAACCCTGCACCCACCCACTCATCCCATCACCAGTGTCCTCACTGACGGAACAACCCTGCACCCACCCACTCATCCCATCACCAGTGTCCTCACTGATGGGACAACCCTGCACCCACCCATTCATCCTTTGATCAAACTCCAAAAAAAGTTTTCTCATGCTTTCCACTTCTTTCTTTTCATAAACAGTTTTTTAAATAATCAAAGTTTTTATGATTCTTCCCAAATTTTCCTGGTACAAAACAATTTATTTTGCTAAGTTTCATATTTAAAATATTCACTACATTTTCCAACATTTTCTCCATTCTAATTCGATTGATTGCATCACAAGAATAAAGATCGTTGATTGTGTAGGGCATTTTGTGTTTCCCGTCATTCAGCTTTCTTATGTTTTTTGACATGTTATCTTAATTCTTGTTGTCAGTTGGCTACATCCTAGGACTTGGTGACAGACATGTGATGAACATTCTAATTGACCTACAGACAGCCGAGCTTGTCCACATTGATTTGGGTAACTGTTTACAATAGGTGTTTCAATAAAATATAGGTGTTATAGGTATAGTTTATAGACAATAGGTGTTTCAATAGAACATAGAGAATAGTTGTTTAAATACATACAATCCTAATGTTCATGGAGAATAGTTGTTTTAGTACATATAATCCCAATGTTCATAGCACATAGAGAATAGTTGTTTTAGTACATACAATTCTAATGTTCATAGCACATAGAGAATAGTTGTTTTAGTACATACAATTCTAATGTTCATAGCACATAGAGAATAGTTGTTTAAGTACATACAATTCTAATGTTCATAGCACATAGAGAATAGTTGTTTTAGTACATACAATTCTAATGTTCATAGCAGCGAGAGAATAGTTGTTTTAGCACATACAATTCCTATATTTTGTTGGTTTGAACTGTGCATATAACTAAACATCAGTGGTGCTAAACCTTGGAGCTTTGTACTCTTTTTTTGAGGATATAGTGGTTTAAAACTCCTTTTTATTTACTTATAGAGTCCTTAGATTGCACCTACGGTGATCCACCACTTTCCCTACAATCTTCCTCACAACCTTCTCGGCCACCATTCCCCATAATCTAGATCAATATTTAACATGTTGTTTTTGTTTCTCCAGGTATTGCCTTTGACATGGGCCACATCCTCCCTACACCTGAGACAGTTCCTTTCAGACTGACCCGTGACATTGTGGATGGCATGGGGGTCACAGGGGTGGAGGGGGCCTTCAGAAGGTCAGGCTGAGCCTTGTGAAACACTCTTTTTGTTTTTGGGATGTAAAGAGAATAATTTAATGCTAAATTAATTAATGTCAAAATATCTCCTACCAATACCATAACAGTACTTGGACGCAAAGTGTTCATAAAATATTTGATTAAAATTGTATTTAATCCAGAACAAAAAATAAATCTATTGATCTATATAATTAATCTATTGATCTATATAATAAATCTATTGAACTGTATAATAAATATATTGATCTGTAAACCAGATCTATTGATCTGTTTGATAAATCTATTGAACTGTATAATAAATCTATTGATCTGTATTATTATAATGAATGCAATGTATTTGGTCAACCTTAGGTGTTTTGAAAATATGAACATGTGTAATTTGTTTTATTTTGGCAGCAACTAAAATTTCAAAAAATTTACAACTAATTTAGTTCTTTAGGTTTTTTTTTTGTTTTTTAAATATCAATCAGAATTATTTTACAATAATACTCTGTTTGAGCTGAGACACCTTTGTGTTGTTTCTATGTTAGTTGGAACCTTCTCCACTGATGCATGTCTCAGGTCCTCTATGATCCCCAAGGGTTTAACTCAAATTTATTCATCAGATTGAAATCTCTTCGTACCATCAGTATTGTCACATTCATCTCAGAGATGTCATTTTCATGCAACTTTCTGTTGATGTCAAGGTTGGTGAAGCTCTTTAAAAGAAATGACATTTTTGTAATTAATCTTTGTTGACAGATGCTGTGAGAATACAATGCATGTAATGAAGGACAACAGTGAATCATTGCTGACCATTGTCCAGGTTTTACTCTATGACCCCTTGTCTCATTGGTCACTCACACCTCAGCAGGCCTTGGATATTCAGGTGAGAGCAATATACATAATAAAATACATTTCTCTTTAAATATATAAATTCCTTTTCTTCATATCAATGTTTTGTTTATTATTTGACTGGCCTCATTTGTGCCAATCGAAGATATATTATCGATTTAATTTTTGTAGTTTATTTCGTTGCCTGTGGCTATCAGTCCTACTTTTTATGTTCTCAAATGAATGATAACTCTTCCTACTTCCTTCTAGTTAGAAGTAGGGTTTGTTTACATTTGTTTTTCCAATAATTCCTACCTTTTTTTTCTATTTTTGTTAAACTGTTGTAAACAAAGCATTGGCCACGCTTACTCCAAGCACATCGGCTGTTGATAGACTATGTAGGTAGTCAAGTTTGCAAACACAAGCGCTTTTATAGTGAATTATTGATGCTAAAACATCAGACATTTAAATCTGATTTAAGGGATGATTTTTAGCTTTCTGATGGGTTGGTAGATGCAAATAGAGGAAGTGATAGTAACAATGGTGAAAGTGAGGATTCAGATAATACTACTCCTGTTCCTGCAAAGAGAAATCAGAAATAAGGAAGAATATTTTCTAAAGCCCAGCTTCAGCAAGGACCGCACATAAAGAAATTGGTACTAAAGTAAAATATTTTGTAAATAATGTGTTTGACATTTGTGTAAATATGTTTATATATATATATATATATGCAAAGAAACTGCTCTCTTTGGTTTATCTTATCTTAAATGGAATATTTTCACAATGTAAAATGCATTCTGATAAAAAATGGACATTTCTGAGGAATGAAGCAGAGTAGGATATCAGCTACACAAATAAGTTCAGATTGGGTGCGCATTTTTTAACAAAAATTATCTCATAATATTACAAATAGAATTTAAATTATTGTTGTCATATCGTTTTATCTGTCAAATATTATTGTTCTCTATGTAATTTCCTTTTGTTTGATTTAAAATAATGTTATCTTGCTAAAAAAATTGTATTTAAAATTAATTAATAGTTAAGAGCACCCTAAAATATTTCCATTGGCCAAAAACTGGTGTGGCACCAACATGGAAAACCCCCTGGCAAGGACAGAAAGAGGGGGTGGTTGGGGGGGGTGTGTTACATTTCTTTTATATATATATATATATATATGATGTATATATGATTACTTTTCAGTAATGAACAAAACATATTAAATGAATGCTTATGTTTTAAAGTAAAATTGTATACCATCAAATGAAATAAAATTGTAAATCTGTCTACTAATATATTATTCTTATTTATTTCAATCTGTATCATGCTGTTACATTGAATCCATTGTTGCAAACAAAATCGCACTTTAAATCTTCGTGGGTTTCGGCAGCTTGAGGTTTTCAACTCACCCAACAAAAAATAAGAAAGGAAAGTACAATAAAACAATGTTAGAACTTGGGAAATAAAACTGTAGCCCACCAACAGAGCAGCTTGAGTTGTCAACTGTGGTCATTATTCTTGGTACTGGTCTTCTCTGAATGTACCATAATGTTAAGGGATACATAGCTGGCACGCCACTTTGGTGAGGAAGTTTTAAAAAGAAAGTTCTGTTTGTGTGTGTGTGTGGTGTTGGGAGTTAAAAGCTGATTTGAATGTAATTTATTTGTGTTTTTATAAACAGGCTAAGAAGATCATTTTTAAAAGACTTAATTTTTTTTTTTTCAACAAGAAAAATGAATTTGTTTTGCTAATTCAGAGAAAGCGTGAACAAGCCAATCAGGACAATGTCGTCCAGACCTTGATCTCAAGTGGCCAGGTGCCTTCAAGCGGTCAAGCGATTGGGATATTTGGACCTGGTGAAAGTGACATAGGACTGAAGACTAACGGTGAGATTTATTCCCAGAGCTCTACAACCCTTTAATGAAATACAGCAAAACATTTTTTTAATGACAAATTGAAAAATCTTACTTAAAACTTGTTGACACATCATAATCTTATGGCCCTGTTTTTCTGACTACACCATGCAGTTTTGTTAAGTTTATACAAAAAAGTCCTCTCTCTTTTTTTTAATGAATATTTTCCTTAAGTTATTGAAAACATTTTGTTCTTATTATTTATCTGATGAAATAGGTTTTCAAAGTGAGGTAAATAGTAGATTATCTTCTTTACAAATAATTATCTGGCTCCAAAGATGAGCAAAAATAGCTGCCAAGCAACACAAGAGTCAACAATTTAAAATGACTTAATCGCATACCATCTGTTTCAGAGTCGAGAGAAAACCAGAACAAACTGGCTGAGAGGACCTTGCTGCGACTGAAGCAGAAGTTGAACGGGCTGGAGGGAAACGCCCAGCTGAGCGTGTCGGGTCAGGTCAACTTCCTCATTCAGAAGGCCAGTGACCCCAGGAACCTTTGCAAGTTGTATGCTGGCTGGCAGCCATATTTGTAAATGCAACTGTTAACTTTCTTTTAAACCGGTGTCCTGTTAAGTTTTTTCAACTGCTGATAAATATCTGCTGAATTTTTTTATTTTTAAAGATCCTTGCCGTTTGATTTAAATGAAACCTAACATCTCTGTTAATTTATTCATTGAAGAGTTACAAAAATGAATTTATAAAAAAAACTAAATTTTTTAAAAATTGTCATCCTTGTTTTGCCTCTATCCAGAAACCTGTGCTATGATATATTTTTTAATCCATTCATAAATAACTGTTATAGTTATAGTTTTATAGAAGCAATCAGCTTTATTGGCCGACTGATCCCCTTATTTTTAATATATTGAATGGACGGACTACTATATTTTAACACATGTATTGACAGAAAGAACATGTTATATCACTCCTTGTATATAGTCATCCCAAAATAAATGAATATTTTTCAAATGTGGCCGTCCACAAAATTCGACCTGAACTTCTCATGCTAATCATTAAGTCAAATCCGTTGCAACATAAATTGTTTCACTGCTGTAATTGATGTTTTGTATTAATCCATGCTCAGAGAAATTCTTTTCTTGTGTTTGATTTGATTTGATTTTTTTTTTTGCATCTTTGAGGTTGTTGGTTTTTTTCCTTCATTTTTGGAGTGAACAGAATTAGCTCATTAAAAGAAATATGCTTTTCCTTAAAAGTAAATTACTTCCAAATTTATAAAAGTTTTATCACTCTAAGACACAAGCAAGAGGCTAGATCAACAAGTTTCCTTGATTTATTTCTCATGTTAGCCCATTACACTGACTTCATAAGTAAACATTGGCTGTTTTTTTTTTTACAAAAACCTTTTTGTTAGAGAGTGTTTTGAGTTGACCACATTTCCATCATGATGATGTCATTGTTCTCTGGAAGCTATGAATCGTTGTTGGTTCCTTACATAACTACCATTCCTAATGTTACTGTTAATTATTGCAATAAACTATCTGCATTTATTGTGACTTAATGTAACTAGTGTTTGTAAACATACCCCACTTATTGTGTTCAACGTAAGACTTATAATTTTAAAAAATAATGTTTTTAGTATAATGCAATAAAAGAAAAAGTTGTTGTAGTTTACTTAAAATTTAAAATGATAAAACTTTGAAAACTCTGCTACAAAGTATTAAGACTGATTTACTGTATTGATTTTATTATCATTTTATGTTCAATAAAAATCTATTTTAAAGATATAAAAGTCTAGAGTTTTGATTAACTTATTGTGTCTTTCTTACATTTAACTGGTTACAGTTCGCAGTTGCTGCAAAATCTACTGACTTTTGGAACCAACTAATATTTTAAGTTGAAACTTAAATAAAACAAATTTCTTGCAATTGAGTGTTATACTAGAGAATTAAGTTAATTTTTGAAGAATTTGCTTACAATTTGTTAGGCTTTGCCATTGATAGTTTAAACTTAGATAGGCTAAATAACTTAGATAATGTAAGTGTAATATTTTCTTGAAAAAAATCATTTTTATGTGCAGCGCGGTGAGCCCAGCCCTAGGTTGGTGTACAGCGCTAAATAATAATAATAATAATAATCATTCTAAATGCCAAACTCGGTTCTGACTCAGTCTTGACTAAACTCGCCTTAGAGACTTGGACACTGACTTAAATGGCTGCCATTGGACTGAAGATCTTCACCTGCTCTCACTTTATTGTCTATTTTCACATGTCACTAACCGCAGTGCCCCCCCCCCTCTTTTTTTCTTCTTTTTACGATATCAGCACCCCCCCCCACACACACACACCCACCCACCAGCTTCCCTTCCATCCGATTCAAAGAAGCAATTGCCGGGTTCTGTCCCCGTGATATGATGAACCCGGGCCCCGTCTTTCTTTTTAGGATGATTTCCCCTCTTAAACTCTGTTGGTGTTTTCTTGTCTGTCGCCTGCCAACTTCCAAGCCTGCTAATGACATTAGCCATATTTTCATTGAAGGAAATTAGCGCGGTGATCCTCCCCCCAATCACACGGCAAGTGTCGCGGAATTCAATTGAACCCCCGTAACGAAGGGAGCTAAACCAATCAGATGGCGCTTGATGAAGGGCCCTAACAAGACCCGGACAAATTCTAATGTGATCACTTAAAGCCATCGGGGGGGGGGGGG
>CAXITT010000301.1:150809-163225 GCA_964033795.1 Lymnaea stagnalis | reverse complement strand
AGTTTAGAGCCAAAAAAATATAAGAAATAGAATTACGCTCAAACGCTAATAAGAATTTTAAACAAGAAAAATTAAATTTCAAAAAAAAAAAAAAAAAAAAATGAAAAGATTAATGCCACAATAGAATAAAAACCAAGTATACCAAGAAATTGTGAGACAGTGTTTTTTTAATATCTTTCTTTTTTTAAATTTAAATAAGCCATTTGTCAATGTTAATATCGAATTAATACATTTATTTTTATCGTCAAATCTTAATTTAACCAACAACTAGCAACTTGTTTGAGAGCATTGTTTATTGTTTATTTACAACTTGATTATTATAACCAGTGGTGCTGTCAGGTGGGAGATACAGCAGACAGCGTCGTAATCAGCAAGTCTTCTGCTGAAAGGCAACCAAAAAAAAAAAAAAAGGTACCGCCCTTTAATCATAATTATTGTTCAGTCAACTATTTTCATAGGTTTCACTTTTCAATAAAGCAATATTTCCTGTAATTGTTTTAGTGTAAACTCTTACTTATGATCAAAATGGTCATTCATATTTTTTATTTTTATTTACCAAATGACAAACCACATGAACTCAAATTCGAAAGTCTGTAATAGCGTTGAGAGTTTTAGAGTTCAATTCAAAGTATTTAAAACAAAAATATGCTACGCGATACAAAATTAAAAAAACCCAAAAACAAACATCCTGCAAACATTTAAAAAAAAAACATATTCTTGCTTTCGCATGAGCAAATCCTGAATTATTTCAGACTCGATCTTTCGACCGATACTTGAGCCAAGACCAGACGATCTTGAGACATCGTAGAATGAAGATATGTAGGCCTATTTATGAATTTTAGCTTCAAACATTTTCTTTCAGCACAGGCAACTGTTGTTTTTTTTTTTTTTGTTTTTTTTTTGGGGGGGGGGGGTTGTTAGCAAAATTCACATTGTCACACACAGCGCATAATACAGTATAGTGATATGGTCAGGAGCCATCTACAGTCCACCGGGACACACACGCCTATGATACAGTATAGTTGATTTATGTCCACCGGGACACACACACAGCTACGATACAGAATATTGGATATAGGTCCACCGGGACACACACAGCTATGATACAGTAAAGTGGGCATAGGCCCACCGGGACACACACAGCCATGATACAGTAAAGTGGGCATAGGCCCACCGGGACACACACAGCGTACGACACACAGTATAGTGGTATGGTTAACAGCCATCTACATTCATAACGTTAAAATGTTCAAAATTTCATATCCGCCTTCCCTCTGTTGCACCCTTACATCTTTGGACCCCTGTGCTTACGTACAAATGGGAAGCTCACATCTTTGGACCCCTGTGCTTACGTACAAATGAGAAGCACACATTTTTGGACCCCTGTGCTTACGTACAAATGAGAAGATCACATCTTTGGACCCCTGTGCTTACGTACAAATGCGAAGCTCACATCTTTGGACCCCTGTGCTTACGTACAAATGAGAAGCACACATTTTTGGACGCCTGTGCTTACGTACAAATGAGAATCTCCACCCCCACCCCAAAAAAAAAAAACCACACTCACAAAACACATACACATGTTTCAATCATAATGCAAGGACAGGATGTGTAACACGAACTCAGTGGCTTAGAAAGATGGATGCGGAAGGGGCCTGGCATTGTCCACCCTTTTGAAAGTGCCGCCCTCGGTAGCCGCCATTACCACGTCTACCTAGAGCCGACACTGTCGGCAGAGAGAAGATGCTTTATTTCAGAATAATTAAAATATTTCCTGGCACAACGTGTACATGTCAGTGTGTGGCATAATGCTACAGAGCAGGGCAGGGCCAGTTAAACCAAACAGGCAGTGTGGATATCTCTGTGGGCCACATTGTTGGCTCTGCGCGTGGCTCTTCGCCGGCTGTTACCAGGCCCGCCAACAACAACAAAAGACCCCATGTTAATGATCTGTGCCTGATTGTGGCCGTGACAAACCACTCCGGCTATGATTAGAGACCCGAATGTAATCAAGAGTTATCACGTCCATTCACAAATTAAAGACATTCAGACATTAAAGATATTCTTAAATTAAAGACATTCACACATTAAAGACATTCACAAATTAAAGACATTCACAGATTAAAGACATTCACAAATTAAAGACATTCACAAATTAAAGACATTCACACATTAAAGACATTCTTAAACTAAAGCCATTCACACATTAAAGACATTCTCAAATTAAAGACATTCACAAATTAAAGACATTCACACATTCAAAACATTCTTAAATTGATGACATTTTGTGGAACATTATAGAAAAAAAGGAGCTCAACATTTAACATATATAACAAATCTGTTAAAATTGTCTCTTTTAAAAGGGTCAAGGTGATGTGGGATAGGTCATACTGCCCCCACCCCCTTTAGGGACATCCAACCAGTATAAAAAGAAAATCATACGCTTGAGCATTATACCCAATTGAAATCTAAACAACACACGTGAAATTTTAAAACAAATGTATACATATAATATTCTTACATATTCTAAAACAAACTAAGTATTGCCGTTTTTCGTAGTTCATATATTTTAAACAATATTTACATAAATTAATGTTACACCCAAACTGATGAGAGAGACCCCCAACCACTTGTTATGGCCCCAGTGGTTTCAGCCTGCACATGTACATGAGGATCCACGAGTCACAGAGCGAGAGTTTAAGAACCCGGTGACGCTGCCGAGGACGTCATGTCCACGTGGTCAGTATCCACGACGTTGATCTCTTCGTTCTCCTCCTCGTGGTCCGACTCCGGGAGGTCGGAGAACGACCTCGACCTCAGCACCGGGTTGACGACGTCGCGGTGTTGTCGGTGCTCGTGCGCGCACGTCTGCGGGTGGGGGTGGTGGCGGTGACCGCCGTGGAAGGCGATCAGACCCGGCTGCGCGAGGGGGTGACCCTGCTGGGACGGGTGACCGTGCGGACCGAGCGGGTCGTGGAAGGGGTGAGGCGACCGGACGTCGCGAGGGTCGTACTCGGCGTCGTCGGCGTCCGACTCGTCCGCACCTTCTCGGCTGGTGTCCATGGTCTCGTCTTCGCCCCGGGGGTCCTCGTCGTGGGATTTGCGCTGGATCTTCTTTTGCTTCATGCGCCTGTTCTGGAACCACGTCTTCACCTGTTGTGAAGCACGAAAGAAAATTATGTGGGTCACGTGACAAGATGGTATGCAAAAAAAAAAATTGGAGGTGGAAATATAAAGATGAACAAAATAAAGTATCACGAATTTGAAACTATTAATTATACAAGTGTCTAAGTGTCTAAATTGCGTGACAAATGCGTGATGATAAGAAGAGAACCTTAAAATAATATTAAAAAATAGGTGGGGGTTTTTTTTTGTGTTTTGTTTTTGGGGGGGGGGTGTTGTTAAATCGGCCAAAATAGCGTGACGTCATCAATAGATTGCACCTTTGAAAAAAATGATCATCTTCACGATGTATATATGATAAATAGGATATATATACTTGGCAGGTCTAGGGAACGATTTGATGGCAATGTCTATACAATGGACAGGGCCATGCACCCACTGCAAGTCTGGGCATCCACGCCAGATTTTTTTAAGCTCCATAGAATTAACAAATTTTATATAAAAATGTCTGCCTAGACAAATATGTTAGTCGTAAAAGTTGTAAGATTTATAATACTTGTCGGTAAATTTATTTTTATTGAGTAGGCATCCCTGCCAGGCAGTCCCAGAAGGATGAGTAGGTAACCTTGCCAGGCAGTCCCAGAAGGATGAGTTGGCAACCCTGCCAGGCAGTCCCAGAAGGATGAGTTGGCAACCCTGCCAGGCAGCCCCAGAAAGATGAGTAGGCAACCTTGCCAGGCAGTCCCAGAAGGATGAGTTGGCAACCCTGCCAGGCAGTCCCAGAAGGATGAGTTGGCAACCCTGCCAGGCAGCCCCAGAAAGATGAGTAGGCAACCCTGCCAGGCTGCCCCAGAAGGATGAGTTGGCAACCCTTCCAGGCAGCCCCAGAAGGTTGAGTTGGCAACCCTGCCAGGCAGTCCCAGAAGGGTGAGTTGGCAACCCTGCCAGGCTGCCCAGAAGGATGTATGAAATAACGAGTCGGTTGTCACTAAATAATGAAATTCTTTGTTGATTAAAGTACATTTTGAGAGGACACTATAATTGTAGTGAAATTATCACATACAGATTGAAATGATTGCACACATTTATATGATGACTTCAGGCTAGATCTTAAATTTAAATATCATTACTTTGTTCTTTCTTCAAGTTCATTCTCGGTAAATAATTTCAAGTCAAAACCACGCCATTGGTTTGAAATGTTTGCACAGATTGCCATCTTCACGAACTCAAGAAACATACCACCAATCAACATACCACCAATCAACATACCACCAATCAACATACCATCAATCAACATACCACCAATCAGCGCCGCCTCACCTGAGTCTCCGACAAATTCAGCTGGGACGCCAGCTCCATCCTCTCAGGCGTCGACAGGTAACGCTGGGACTCGAACCTCTTCTCCAGACCCGTCAGCTGCTGGTCGCTGAACACAGTCCTGGCCTTCCGTCGCCGGCAGTGTTTGCTGGGATTGTCGTGTTGGAACAAGGGGTTCAGGGGTAAACCTGAAAGTGAGGTGGTAAGAAATTCAGACGAAGGCTACTCAATTAAAAATCTACGATTGCCATTTTTTTTTTTTGGCAGGCCTTTTCCAAAGTTCTCATTCCCTAAGGGACTTTGTGGGAACTCTGGATAGGATTTCTTGACCATAGTGGAGGACGCGTATCGGGTCTTCTAAGCTGAATTTGAACAAGTACGAAAATGTATTATTGTATGCATTCGGCTTTTATTTTTATTTGGGCGAGGAACTCTAAAAATATCTTCACCGGTAGTGCAGCAGAGAACAGCAGTTAGAACAGCAGTTGGGAGCAGCCGTGAGAGCAGCAGTTAATGCCAAAGCCGATGAGGGTTAGTCGGTAAAAGGGTGAATTACCTTTATAGCGGGTTTCTCAAATTGTATGGCCTCAAGAGCCAAGGGCGCTGACAGCCCTATAGCGCTTTTTTTCCAAAATTAATATACTACACATCTAGGACCTGGACTCTAAAGATTTAGTGTTCCACCCCACCCGCCTCCAACACCTGGCCTAAGATTCCAGTTACGCCACTGTTCATGACAGTTCAAATCCTAGACATGATAATTCTTAGTCTTATTGTGCTAGTCATCCCGTTAAAGTCAGTTCTTACATCGTAATGGCTTTCAACGTTAGATATTACGAAGTCATAGCTTAGGTGGTCATGGCTTACAAAGTCATGCCTTACGAAGTCATAGCTAACCAAGTCATAGCTTTTAAAGGGACAGCTTACCTCGGGCCGAGGGCAATAAAAACGCTGGGTGATCCGGCATCCCGTTGAGGAAAGAGGCGTGGCTTTGCGTGAAGAAGGGCGGGGTTAGCAGCAAAGGGCACGGACTGGATAGGGTGGCCGCTGCATAAGAGGCGTAGTCGAGGAAGGGCGGCCTCGATATGATTGGTGCAGCGGGCTCACGGGGGAGGGGCTTCGGTTTGCTGACCAAAATGTCATCGATGAAGAAGCGCGTGGTGTGCCGCCTCGTGTTCTCAGGAAATGGGGTCATGGTCATTCTTGCTGCGCCACACAAGTTCACAGGTAACCTGATAGTAAACAAACAATCAAAAGTAAGCAAAAATGAACGCATTTTCGAACACTAATTATGAGTTGAGTTCAATCTAGGTTACAGAAATTGACACTTTAAGACCACAGAAATTGATGCTGTAAGACAGCGGTTATCAACCTGTGGGCCGCAACCCCTTTGGGGGTCGATCGACCCTTATACAGGGGTGGCCTGAGATAATCGTAAAACACACATTTATGAAGTAGCAACGAAATAATTTTATGGTGGGGGGGGGGGAGCACGGGGTGGTGTCACGACAACATGAGGAACTGTATAAAAAAGGGTCGCTAGTAGGAAGGTTGAGAACCACTGATTTAAGCCCACAGAAATTGACGCTGTAATACCCTTATACAGGGGTGGCCTGAGATAATCGTAAAACACACATTTATGAAGTAGCAACGAAATAATTTTATGGTGGGGGGGGGGGGGGCACGGGGTGGTGTCACGACAACATGAGGAACTGTATAAAAAAGGGTCGCTAGTAGGAAGGTTGAGAACCACTGATTTAAGCCCACAGAAATTGACGCTGTAAGACCACAGAAATTGACGCTGTAAGACCATAGATCTATTGTAGAGGAAGAATAATGGTGAGAAAATGTTAGTTCCTAATGATGATGAAATCCAATTTTGTATTATTGTGTGGTGTTGGACAACTTTTTTCCCAATGGAAGCAACTACGCACTGTGATCATCTAAAAGTACTTCAACAGGCGTGTAACTAACATCACCCAGTGTGTGCTCACTTGCATTTTTCTACGCAATCAATTTTTTTAGGGTTAAAGGTTAAAGATTCAATCATTTTGACAGGGCCACTTGCCAGAATAGCCAGATTTTTTTGCATTTAAAATTAAAAAATTCCGTTAAAAAAGTATTTTTAAAAAAAAAGTCAAATAATTTCTATAACTAGTTATAACATTTGAAGTCTGTCTGCTTATTTGTGTGTGTATATTTTTTAAAAATTATATAAATTCCAACTGTAACGACTCAACTCTGTTAAATCTATCAAATGGCTCCACAGTTCAGTTTACCGTCTATAACATCAGATGGAAAATTCTAGATGGAGGCGGGATTTTTTTGTTTCATTTCTTGACGTAATTAGGTCACATCTTTTTTTCTGTTTGAGGTGTTGCCGTCGGGCAAGTTATCAATGCCTCCTACCTCCCCCCCCCCCAAACCACCACACCCCCTTACAAAAACAAGTATCGGTCGCATTCAAAGCTTCAATTAATGAATCAATCACTTCCTTCGTTCCCTCTAAGCCCGTTAAGTAACCACTATTTAATTAATCAAGAGTCGTAGCTAAACTTTTGGATTTTTTTGTTTCCTTTCTTGACGTAATTAGGTCACATCTTTTTTTCTGTTTGAGGTGTTGCCGGCGGGCAAGTTATCAATGCCCCCTACCCCCCCCCCCCCCCAAACCACCACACCCCCTTACAAAAACAAGTATCGGTCGCATTCAAAGATTCAATTAATGAATCAATCACTTCCTGCGTTACCTCTAAGCACGTTAAGTCACCACTATTTAATTAATCAAGAGTCGGAGCTAAACTTTATAGCAATGTCACTCCAACACAGCTGACAGTTGCCGAATAGGAGGGGGGTGGGGGGAGGCTGTCTATTGTCAGACCGTCATTATCTAATTAACTAATTATATGAGTGTTGGACTGCGATAAAAATTAATTAAACACAAACAATATCTGTAAATAAACAATATAAGTTCAGTTTTTATAATGATTATACAAAATACAAATACAGACATTTCGGTAAATGCCTTCATCAGTGGAAAAAAAAATAGATTCATTTAAGTGTGCATTAAATGATCTAAGATGGGTGTAGGACCGGTGGCAGTGGCATGTCAAGGGAGGACTAGAGGTCCCCCCGCATCTCAGCCCCCTCTACATTTCCCTTACTTTAATTTCATTAACAACTGTGACAAAATTTAATGTAATAAAAAATTTTCATCTTATGTCACGGAGCTGGAGGCAGGTCGAGAACATATGATTTATCATGTGTAAGCGGAGCAAACATGTTGATGTGTGGCATCTTAGCTCATTCAATACAGGTAAATTAATGTAAAAGCTAAAAATGATACAATTATACAGAGACTTAAGCTACCAACAGCCATGGAATAGCGCTTCACGGTACCCCCCCAACTTTTCGGGTTTCCCACAAATAATTTTAAATGTTCCACCCACCCCCCCCCCCCCCCCCCCGGGACTTGTTTGAGTAGAATGCACAACACGGTACAATCGGTTCCGTTCATAAGTCCAAACAAAATTCACCACGAAAACATCGCCTGATGCTAATAAAAAATTACAATAAAATATTTTAGGCAGCAAACACTAGCAATGGCACGAAATAAAAGATTTAAAAATTGATCAGATGGGACATCTTTCATGAACTTTTATTTTTACAAACATAATAAAATCAGTTTTCATTTTATAAAGTTATATTTGTTTACTTTTTTCGTGTTCCTTTATAGATCCCACCCCTCCCAGGACGCCCAGGCCCAGGTTCTTGTGTTTTGCTTCAAAATTGTTCGGGTCTTTCCGCATCTCTCACTGCCTCCTGCACCACCCCAGCGGGTGTGTGCACCCTTATTTGAGAGCCCCTGTATTCAACGCTTTTTTTGAATACTATTTAATGTTGACGAGTTGCTTGCTAATAGTTGGAAAAAAAAACAATACAACAACAACAACAACAGAGTAATCGCTGAAATTAAAAAAAACATCCCATAATCACTGGCATTCTGCACTATAACACACCCTGCCAGAATATTTGGCGCAAAGCAAAATCTTATTTAACCACATAGGCGATTTTCAAAAGTTCACATCCCGAGCTAAAAATGTTTGCAATGACGCAGCCCTCTGTTTTTATGAGGGGGAAAAAAATCCTAATCAGTAGTGCGCTCGGTTAACGAGTGTTTGCCATTCAAACACAGACATATACAATAAACACATACAATAAACACATACACTAAACACATACAATAAACACATACAATAAACACATACAATAAACACATACAATAAACACATACAATAAACACATACAATAAACACATACAATAGACACATAAATATATTATCAGTCTTGGGTTAAATTATTACAATTAAAATGTTATTGCGGTAAATAAGGCATAAAATCAGTTATTTACACTTTAAAAATTCTAGGGGCATTTTGTGTAATGCTGTCACAAACACTAGGGGCGCATCTGCTAAACTTATACTTAGGCTAACCTAAACGCTAATAATAACATCTCCTAAACTTGTATTTAGACTAAACTAAACACTAATAATAGCATCTCTTAAACGTATATTTAGACTAAACTAAACACTAATAATTAACATCTCCTAAACTTATATTTAAGCTAAACTAAACAGTAATAATAACATCTCCTAAAATTATATTTAGGCTAAACTAAACACTAATAATAACATCTCCTAAACTAATATTTAAGCTAAACTAAACACTAATAATAACATCTCCTAAACTTATATTTAAGCTAAACTAAACACTAATAAAAACATCTCCTAAACTTATACTTAGGCTAACCTCAACACTAATAATAGGATCTCCTAAACTTATATTTAGGCTAAACTAAACACTAATAATAACATCTCCTAAACTTATATTTAGGCTAAACTAAACACTAATAATAACATCTCCTAAACTTATATTTAGGCTAAACTAAACACTAATAATTAACATCTCCTAAACTTATATTTAGCCTAAACTAAACAGTAATAATAACATCTCCTAAAATTATATTTAGGCTAAACTAAACACTAATAATAACATCTCCTAAACTTATATTTAGGCTAAACTAAACACTAATAATTAACATCTCCTAAACTTATATTTAGGCTAAACTAAACACTAATAATGACGTCTCCGAGGTGGCTGATAGAAATTTTATTTTATTTTTCAAAATCTTTTTACATAATTTGCTATTTGCATTGATGTGATTTATTTGAATTAAAATGATTTGAAATCAATGTCCAAATAATATAGTAATATAGTGACATCCTAATGTGCTTTGATTACATAGCCTATAGATGTGAGAATTTGCGCCATGTAATGCTACCGTATACTCTCTAGGCCAAACTCACAGAAACGCACTGAAAACATCCCAGCTCATGTTAAACCATTCAATGCTAACTCTTCGCACCATAAGTACATTCACTGGTTGATCGGTTTTTTTATGATATACGTCTGAACACAACATGATTTATAACAATAATAGCATAACTCAATACACTGTTGATTGGTGGGATCAAGCCGGGGGCGTTAAACAAAACACAAAGAAGGAAATTCATTTTAACAGTCATGGTCAGATATAATACAAATTCATAACTTTGATTTGTCTTACTTAAAGCTAATCAAAAAATCAATTTACGTTTAATTACCTGTGGGATTTTTTATGAAAAAAAGGGAGGGGGGGCATATACAAATCAAGGATAGTGGTTCGCTGAATATTCATTTTTTTCTAGGTATGTGAGCGTACAAAAACAACACAGGAAGAAAAGATGGCTTTTTGATTCTCGATTGAAATTTTATTAATTTAAATTGCGTTGTCATTTTATTGTAAAAAAAAAATAAAATAAATAAAACACACGTTTCTTTTCAAATTAAGAATTTGCATAAATCGAAATGTTCGCGAAATGAACAAAAAATCATCTAGATCAATTTTTTTTTCATCAAGCTATACCTGCATAAGGAAAAAAAAAAGTTTCACGTCATTACCTGTCAAATTAAATCTGTCAACAATTTGTGCTCAACACAACTGAACGATGTTTAAAGTTGGTCTAGATTTTAAAAAAAAAAACACAAAAAAAACAACAGATTTCAAATATGAAACCTTAAATTAAGTTATTGCTCTCCACCAATTGAAGTTTCTTTGGCTGGCACCCATTAAACCATATTTAACAGTCAAAATCTTGATCATTAATATTTAAAAAATAAGTCTTTACAGGATTTTATAAAATGTGTTGTGTTTATTTCGCTTGCTTGTTTCAATTGTCTGCAACTCGTTTATTATATAGTAATATTGTTGATCAGAAATTATAATAACAAGGTAAAAAAAAGACAAGAAAATGATTCCACTTTAAATTTCAGTATGGGTGACAATTCTTTAAATGTTTCCATTCCTGCCATAAAAGAACAGCACTCCCTCTATCAGAATTTTCTGGAACAGATGGTGACGGAGAGGGAAAAAAAAGTGTGGCTTACTCGTGATTAAGTTACTACAAAAAAACAACAACAACAACAACAACAAAAACTTAAAACATGAAGATGTTGTCAACACGTTGATAAAGTGATCAAGTGTAGGGGTTATAATATATAGCAACGAAATAAAATTGTGATCTAAAATAAAGCTGGCAAATAAAATAGCTGAATTGAAAAGTTTCCTTTTTTCTATCTAGCAGCGTCATTTGTCAATACTGAAGTGTAACTAGAATCACGAGGAATACGTTATAATTTTATGAATAGACCCGTACTCGAAAATTAAAGATAAAAAAAATATTTATTTTTTTTTTATTTCGAGAAATGTTGAAATAAATCAATTCTAAAATAATAATAATTTTTTTAGTGTTATGTTTTTTTCCCCCTTCTTTCGTTTGGTTATATTATACTAAACAACATTTTTATAAGGATAGACAGAAGCAGCCACAACACTATGAGCACGGGGGATTTAGCCCCCAAAAACGAACCACATGCCACGGGTGGACGACAGACACCTTCAGGTCTCACAACTCCGAGGAATCTGCTGACAGCCAGGCCACAAGTCATTTAAAACGTCGTCATCAGCAACGCATTTGGGGCTCGTAAATATATACAAGCCGTGTTAATGTCCGCGGGTGACAACCTGGGGAGGGGGGAAGGGGGAGCGGACCAATCACGGACAGGGATACGTCCCCACGGAGTGATCATCGACCAGCTTTGAGGGAGATCCGACGCTTCATCGATCTCTTACGCGCTCTCAGCTGGCGGGTCAGTGCACCACTGGCGGGTGAACAGCGGCGGACAGGTCCAGCTACTTGGCCGCTCATTAACGGAATTTGGCAAAGGTTAAACAACCATTGGGTAGACGGTTTTTGTTGGGGTTTTTTTCCTAACTTAATTCCGATCAGATTTTAATACTTGTTTACACGGTGGTGGAACACATAGCGAGAAAGTCTCGTAGCAGAGGGTTGTTTAATATAATTGAATTAATATGACGCGTATGCCTGTACAATTTATGCCAAGTATTACGCTAATCACGCACATGCTCAGTGTGTCCCCCCGCCCTACCCTCCTGCTTCTCCACTACTTTTTTTGTATAAGCATTGGTTCCACTAGTATGTCTTACATTGTAAGCAATGTCATCATTTTTTTGTGGCCGCCCTGGATATCAGAGTTTACAAGCGTTTGTCTGTTTCGAAATAGCGATGGAAATCATACTTTGTATAAATACAGTGTTTATCAATCATTTATCTATAAGGCTCGTTTTAAAATGCAGCCTCAACAATATAGTTGTAGATCAGTTGCGTGTGGAAAAGAGATCGACTCAATCAGCGTCTCTCAATCTGTGTGGTGTATTACTTCGTTTCAGAGTGTTCCTTAGGAAGGGAGTGAGCAGGGGGTGGCGGTAATTTTTTTACTTTTATATTATTTTGGGGGGGAGGGGGGCGGGGGGGGGGGGTTGCGTTTTTGGCCAACTGCGGAGGTTTTTTCGTGGTAAA
>CAXITT010000301.1:111895-140493 GCA_964033795.1 Lymnaea stagnalis | reverse complement strand
TTTTCATCTCACAAGGAACATACAACATTTGTATCTGACAAGGAACAGGCAACATTTTGTTTATCTCACAAGGAACATACAACATGTTCATCTCACAAGGAACATACAACATGTTCATCTCACAAGGAACATACAACATTTGTATCTGACAAGGAACAGGCAACATTTTGTTTATCTCAAAAGGAGCATACAACATGTTCATCTCACAAGGAACATACAACATTTGTATCTGACAAGGAACGTACAACATTTTGTTTATCTCAAAAGGAGCATACAACATTTTCATCTCACAAGGAACATACAACATTTGTATCTGACAAGGAACGTACAACATTTTGTTTATCTCAAAAGGAGCATACAACATTTCATCTCACAAGGAACATACAACATTTGTATCTGACAAGGAACGTACAACATTTTGTTTATCTCAAAAGGAGCATACAACATTTTCATCTCACAAGGAACATACAACATTTGTATCTGACAAGGAACGTACAACATTTTGTTTATCTTAAAAGGAGCATACAACATTTTCATCTCACAAGGAACATACAACATTTTTATCTGACAAGGAGCAAACAACATTTTCATTTGACAAGGAGCATATAACATTTTTATCTGACAAGGAACATACAACATTTGTATCTCACAAGGAACGTACATTTTTATGTCAAGCCTCGGTTGAATACAGGAAGAACGTTCCACGTCATTTAAATCGAATTTTAAAAAAAAAACATGTTTGATAATTATTTAATGAGATGTTGTACACAATGATTTCCCAATACAGTTTCGGTAAAATGTGAAGGTTACCATAGATTTGTATTTATTTCTATTAAAATTCTTTGACTCACTGGTGAACTTTGCGAAAAGAGTGGTGTTGTTGTTTTTTTTTTTCAACCTGGTCCAACCTGATTTTTTTTAAAGAGAACAATAATTGAGTGAAGTAAAAAAAAAATTGTAAATAAACATAGATCTATCTTTTTCCATTATTTATTGATTTAATTTCTTTTTTTAATTATACAAAAAAAATTATTATTTTTAAGACACTTCACCAATACGCTTCTTAAAAGTTTTTAATTTCTATTTAATGACGTCATAAAATAATGAATTGTATTTGAAGGCTGACGTCAGTATAAATAAAAAAAAATCTCACAGACATGAAAAGGGAATTTTTCGGTAAATTAATTTTCTTCTTAAAAAGACCTCATCTCCAAGTACTAGAAAGTTATCTTATTTTAACAATTAATTGAGTCATTTCCCGATCATTGTGAGCTCCATCAGCCCCCTTTTCCCCCCCCCCCCCCCCAAGAATTTTCTCCTTATTAATGACGTGTCCTCCTTAGCCCAGGGATATCTAAGTGAGCCGAAATAGCCTTGTTTTCTTCAACTCTAAAGGGCTGCGGAGGAAGCGCCGAGATGCCCACGCCGGATACTCGGAGCTGGTTGAAATGATTTAATAACCGCTAAGTTATGAGGGACAGCGCTCGCGTGACACGGGCCAACTACACCACCACACTGGCCCCAACGTGAGCGTCGGCTCCAGGGAGGAAAATGGAAGACTAAGGGGGGAAGAAGAGAGAGACAAATTGCGGCCATTACTTGCTTGATTTCTGGTAATTCCTGTAAATTCCGGATAATTTTGGTAATCACTGAGAGGCTGGGAGTCCCCGAGGAGGGCAAGGAGGGAGGGAGGGGGAGGCTTTGGATCCGCCCTCTGAGACAGAACACGTTATTATCTTATTTTCCCGCCAATACGACTATTTGTCTGCCGTTAGGGGCCGCACGCACTTCCGCTTAACATGGCTTCTTGCGTGTGGGGAATTTTTCTTCTTCTTCTTTCTTTCTTTTCTCGTCTGCGGGGTTTGTGTTTGGAGTCCTGGCGTGAGAGTCAGATTTTTTATTCCAGTTACTTTCCTGGAAGAAAAAAAAACAACAACACCAAACTGTCAGCGCAGTTAAAAGGGGGGCCCTGTAGGACTCGGGGGGGGGGGTGGGTGGGGGGAGGGGGGAAGAAGAAAAGGCAACAATAATAGCCTAAATGGCACCGTGAAAACGGACCACTCTCCTAGATGGAGTCCTGGCGTGAGAGTCAGATTTTTTATTCCAGTTACTTTCCTGGAAGAAAAAAAAACAACAACACCAAACTGTCAGCGCAGTTAAAAGGGGGGCCCTGTAGGACTCGGGGGTGGGGGTGGGTGGGTGGAGGGGGGAAGAAGAAAAGGCAACAATAATAGCCTAAATGGCACCGTGAAAACGGACCACTCTCCTGGCCAATGGCGAGTAATGGCATCCCTGCTGTAGACGGCTTTACTTTGCTCTGCCCACACACAATAAACGTGTGATTGTGAGGGGCCTGCTTTGTTAGAAGGTGTGTGTGTGTGTCTCTCTCTGTGTGTGTGTGTATATGTGTTACTTCGATGAATGTCCAAGGAGGAGGTTAGTGTGTGGTGTGTGTGTGTGTGTGTTTTTTAAGTTTTTAATTTACCCTAATTAACCATATAGGGCTAATGGGGGAGAAAAGTTGACTTAGAAATGTTCCCCGTGGTCAACATTGTTGACCTTAAACTGTACGGCTTTTCGGGAGAATCGTTGAATGGCGTAGAGGAAATAGCTAGTGAACTATTTGTAAAGAAGTTTTGAGCACTTAAGAAAAAACATTTGCGTCTTCCAAATGCTACGAAAATGATACTGCATGAATGTAGGGAAGCTTTCCAATGTAACAAAAAACTCTTCTTTTCCCATCTCTTTCTGAAACTATCTATAGTGTTAACAGGTAACACTATGCAATCGATCAGGCAAATTGATGTATTACACGTGTCTTTACCAAATATAGAGAAGACGGGTTTAGATCATACGTGACCACCGCAAGGAAAAATTGTATCAAGTAAAGGAGCATCGAATGGACGTTTAGAGAACGCTGTAACCAAAGTTGGAGAGAGAGGAAGTTTGAATATGAATCTAGCGGTTAGCAGACCAGAGGGGTTGGGGTCAGCAGACCAAAGGGTTTGGGGGTCAGCAGACCAGAGGGATTGGGGTCCTTCAAGTTTGAAGACATGTTTCCAACAACTGCAACTGTAAGTTGGCATTATTGACTTTCTATGTGATTTACAACTCTGCACAATGAATCTGGATACTATGAGGAAGCACTGTATGGAATTGGTCGCTGAGAACTGGTGATTCACGGGATGGAGATGGATTATGACTTACTGATTGGAGCAGTAAATGTTCTGAGTGAGATGATTCCATGATGGGTACTTGCTACATTGCAGTGTCTTGAAATGCTCGTGCCGCTGACAGATGGTTTTCCGAAGGCGACGACTGCTGCGTACAAAATAAAGCAAAATTAACAGTGCCGGCAACCGCAGCAAGTGCAGAAGGAAGATTTTCAAATTTAAAGTTGACAAAACTTGCTTGAGATCATCAGTGTCTCAGGTTTGGTTAAATGGATTGTTAGAGCTGACGGCTGAACGAGACATTGTTTCTACCCTTGCAGTGGCGTGGGTAAGGGGGTGTGTGGGGAGGGGTGGGGGCGGTACTTCTTTCCTTATATAGAGTGGCATTTTCGTGGTAGGGGGCGGCAAAAAAAGCTTTGATCGCCCCGGGTGGCACTAACCCTAGCTACTAGGTCACTGCAACCTAGGCCTTGACTATGAAGAACTCACCAGCAAAGGTGACCTTTATCCTTAAAAGCCACCGTGAGTGTTTTACTAGTCGGCATTGTTTGCTTTTGGATTTTTCCCTGAGGATTACAATCCTGCATTAGCACAAAAGATGATTGTGTGCCGCTGAGTCAGCCTCAACAAGTATTATGACATGTCATTCCAGGATTGACATTGGTGGTCATTAACGAACCCCAACACAGGTTTATTTCTTTTGTGACTCCAGGGTTATTTATAAATTTTTTCTTAAAGTTTATTAAAATGTATTGCGCAATGGAAGTCTGTACAGAATGGGTGTAGTGCACTTTATAAAGTCAAAGGATTCGAATTAAATGTAAAAGCTTAAATAGGTTTATTTATATATTTTTTAAAAATCCTTTTTTTTTTTTCTTTTTATAAATAAATAATTTCTGCATAGACTTTCTTTGTATAGTGCATCTCTCTCGACCCAGGAAACCAGAGCTCCCACTCTGTGTCATCAGCTCAGATGGGACATCACAGGACAGCACGAGGAACACGCGATCGACCGTGGCGAGAGGATCTAGTGGGACAACAATAATTTTGCTACAAACTTACCTGAAGCATATTTTATGTGAGTAGAGAGAAATTCTTTAAGCAAGAAATAAAATCTCATTAATTCAAGGATTAAAAAGAAGCGAATAATTTAGACTAAATTAAGATCCGAGAATCGATCTTAAGTTCTTAACAAAACATCTGAATGAAGTGTGGGAAAAAACATTTGTGTAGACTAATGCAATTTGTGATCACATTTAATTAACCGGGGGCTTGCTCTCATTGGAATGACACAGGGGCGTCATTAGGGTGGACGTCACCCCGTGAGGTAAACTCATGGTGTCACCCCCGTTCTGGACTCCACCCCGAGCCCCCATCCAGGCCGGCCCTATGGTTTCTGGCACCCCATGCAAGCTTAACTTTGGCGCCCTTTCAAGTATAACCATATAATTTTGTGCAAGGAGAAAAAAAACTAGGGGTTTGTTAAGTAATGAGTTTGTTATCGGTGTTGTATTTAAAAAACAAAAAAACAAACGATGAACAATCATATTGTTTTCATTATCTTGTAGTTGGTCTGTATGAATAATTTGCCTAAAAATGACTCTTTTTTTTCTAGCCTTTAGATCAGCCAATATTTTTATTGCCCTTTATATAGTGCTTCCATGGCGCCCGCATGCAATGCTTTTTTTTTCTATTTTGGGAGATCATGAAGCACATGGCGCCCCGGGGAACTACCCGAACTGCCGGTATCTTGGGCTGGCCCTGCCCGCGTCCACCCTTCCCTTGACCGGCATCGAGTAATTCTTAAATGAATCATACGATTCGCTTTTAGTATTGTTTGTGAATAAGTCTAAAACCAACAAACTGTGCATAAGAAGAAAACATACATTTTGAGGTTACGCTAAGATTGTTGAACAAAATTACTTTTCATCGTAAGATTTGATTTAAAACTTCAATCTCGTTGTCTTCGAATATGAAGACGATTCATTCAACTCTGCAAAATTAACATTCTTCGCCTTATCAGTTTCAATTTCTGTTGAAAGGCATGGATTTCATGTTACTTTAAAATGAATTTCACCTTTAAAAAAATGCAGCTTGATGTTCCTCGATTTTTGTTCATTAAAAATAAAATAGTTATATATATATATATAAATATAATATATAGATCGCAATTTTTGAAAAATAATTGTCAGTTTTTAAACCACAGATAAAGACACACAAAATATGTGATAGACCTGGAAGCAATTGGAAATGAAAGCACAGGACCGTGATGAGTGGAAAGTTCTTGTAGACGGCCTATGCCCCAGGCGGGGTAGAAAGGCATAAGTAAGTAAGTAAGTAAACCACAGATGCACAGCTCGTGAGAAAGAATATCAGGCTTAGCGAGAGGATTCGGAAAAATTATAGGAAGTCCCAACTGAACTATTATTTGTAAAACTTTAATAAAATAGTGACTTATGTTTTGGTTTCGTCGAGATACATGCCTGCAGCTGCGTGTGTCTTCGCAGCCTTGTTACTTCAAGTAAAAGGATTTGGGGGGATTTGGGGGCCCGGGGGGCTTGGTCTCTTTAGGGGCCCCTGCATTTTGACATTCTACATTATTTCATGTAAAAAATAAAATTTCGGACACACCTTTGGGGGCCCCCCTCAAGTAGGGGCCCGGGGGGACTTTCAAATTTGGACCCCCCTCCCCTAGCTACGCCACTGCATCCATGTTTGGGTGTCATCCATGTTGGGTTGTCACCCATGTTAGGCCCGTATCCTTCTAGTAACGTGCCTGAAATTACATAACTATTTTCGTCCCTAGTAGGTTGTAACTTGTTAATTAATTATTATTTTTAAAGTAGGAACGCGAAACAGTTTCGTCCTTTTATTTATTAGACATCTTAATCTAAATTAACGCTAAATTCCTCACGTCCAGTTCCAATCTATTTGCACCAACTTTATCATGTAAGGGTGAGGGAAAAGCGTTCAGGTTGAAGAAATAAGATATATTATTACCCAGGTTAATTAAAAACTCGAAACGACTAAAAGAAACGACGGTTGTTTTGGCTTTAAGCCAATCAACAAAAACAAAACTTAGCTTGGTAAATGAGGACCGGAAATTGTTCAAATATAAAACAACATTGTTTCTACGGGAGCATCTAATAAAGAAATTAATTATAGATAATCCTAAATAAATTCGAAGCTAACCTGCAATGTACCTGATAGAGCTCTAAGATGACGTTCTCTGGAGCAAATTTCCGTTGATACCGCCAGTAACATTCTAGCGGAGCCCAAAGTAGGTGCTGTTAAGTTCTGACCAAGTAGGTGTTGTTAAGTTCTGACCAAGTAGGTGTTGTTAAGTTCTGACCAAGTAGGTGTTGTTAAGTTCTGACCAAGTAGGTGTTGTTAAGTTCTGACCAAGTAGGTGTTGTTAAGTTCTGACCAAGTGGTGTTGTTAAGTTCTGACCAAGTAGGTGTTGTTAAGTTCTGACCAAGTAGGTGTTGTTAAGTTCTGACCAAGTAGGTGTTGTTAAGTTCTGACCAAGTAGGTGTTGTTAAGTTCTGACCAAGTTGATGAAAACGAGACGGTGAAAGATCTGTTTGTGTCATCTAATTGGGAGGTTTATAGAAAACTCCATCGAGTGTGTTTTTAGCTATCGATACAGTAGTTGAATGGTGATGTTCATAGGCTGTCAATCTTCAGCTCTGGGCTCTAGCGATAGAGAGGGTCACCAGTAGTAAATATCTGAAGTACCCAAGGTGACTTACTTTTTACATTTTAAAAGTTAGATCCGGTGAGTTGAGAATCATGTAAAAAGCACACACACACACCTAAAAAATAATAATAATTACAAAAAATAATACTAAAACGTAAAATAAATTTAAAAAATAATAAAATGTTGCTTAATGAATCTTCCCCTTAAATATCAGCCTTTGTAGTTAGCATAATAATCATACAATTAACAAGAAGTTTTAATTATTTTTTTTAAACTTTTAGTTTTAGCACGTCCTATTAATGGCCTAGTATTATAACGGGAGTTTATTTACTTCAAACTGTCTACGTGGATGTTGTTTTTTTTTAAAGTCTTTAAAGTCTTTTAGAAAAACGGTGATCAAGTAAATTAGCGACTACGGAATTTTAAACAAAAACTTTTCATTACATCGCACATTTATATGGCAGGTTTTTTTCTTTTACTTCAACGTCTGACTCTAAGTCTATCTCGAAAACATGCCACATTTGTCAGAAAAAAAAAATTATTCCACATCTATTGCACAATGAACTATGCCGTACTTCCCATATTTAGCTATTGAACACGTCGAGGTTGAGACAATTTATCAAGAGAGCCTCATTATCACCCAAAGTGGCTGATTGACCAATCGTTAAAGACTTCAAGCGTATCTCTGCGCGGTCATGTCGTCTGTTCAACGTGTGTCCACAAGAGCAAGCGGCGACTTTATCGCATGTCCAGCTACAGCCGAGACAACAGGATTGCAATTTGCAGACGTGCGCATAACTTGCCACCTGTAAGATAGGCGGAAGAGACAGGGGCCATAGTTTAATCCGCCCGTGCCGGTGACACTCTCAACTACCACGGATGTAACCGTATCACAACAGGACTCCGCTAGTGGAAACAAGACACATGTTAATTTTTGTTGCTCACCGAACTACTTACCATATTAGCACTATCGTTAAGACCCATCTGTCTCCAATCTGCTGATCACTGACACCGATATCCCTGTTCGTGCCGTCTTATTATTTGTCAAAGATTGTAACGTGTGAACACGTCAAATTTAACACCAAGGATTATGGGAAGAAGAAGTCTGGGGGGGGGTGGTGGTGGGGTGGGGGCGCCCCAGGCAGAACCCATTTCCATTTATTGCATAATGAGGGGCGGCATTTTTGGCTACCTGCAGAGTTGGTTTTTTTCATGTGGAGGTGACAAAATATCAGCCACCTCAGGGTGATATTCACCTGACACCAATGTTGGCTGATCTTATGTCTTAAATGATGGTTTTCAAACTTCGTTTGGGAGAAAAGTGGAAATTCCTTCAAGAAAAATCAAATAAAAAATTAGACTTAAGCCCCTACCCCATTTTTTTGTGATTACCGCACACCATCCTTCCTACAAGCACACACACACCATCCTTCCTACAAGCACACACATCCTTCCTACAACCACACACCATCCTTCCTACAACCACACACCATCCTTCCTACAACCACACACCATCCTTCCTACAACCACACCCCAGCCTTCCCACAAACATACACCACCCTTCCTACAACCACACACCATCCTTCGTGCTACCACACACCAGCGTGTGCTCTGTAAATATGCAATTTTTTGATTAGGTGTCACCCCATGAGATGGTGTCACCCGGTGCGGTCCACATCTCTACCCACTAGCTACGCCAATACTTCAAAGAAATCCAACCGTGACAAGCAGAACCAGCTCGTTTTTTTTAAAGGTAGTGGGGTTGTGGTAAAAAATACACTCAATTGAGATTTGGCGAGACCCATTGTTTGTTATAATAGAAAGTTGTATTACATTTATCAAGTAAACCCCTCTGCAAACCCTCCCCCCAACCCACACCCCCTCACCCATTATTTGAATCTCGGAGAAAAAGCCCCTGACATCGAAACTATTTTCTCCCTCAACTCTATCTGATGCCGCAGCTTAAATGCAAGCAGTGGCGTTGCTATAGGGTTAGTGCCACCCGGTGCGGTAACCTCATGGTGTCACACCCCCACCCGCACCCCCTAGCTACGCCACTGAACGCCATCTCACATATTCAACTAATTTTGGACTCAATGGCTCACCAAAATACATTTTTTTTTTAAAAAGAAAGCTTTCAACGTGCAGTGAAATATTTGGGTAGCAACTGTGACGTGAGCGCAGGCGTGGAAACCCGGCCTGGTAACTACTTAATCATGTTTAATAATCTGTACCCGCGGGACGGCATCGGGCCCGTCTGCTTCTCATTAGGGACAATTTGCACCAATTAATTTCGCGATCAGACCGGCTCGCCCCGTCGTCTGGAGATGCCGAGACCGGAAAGTCGCGTCCGCTTGAAAACTACCGTTAACAACGCACGAGAGCTCCTGAGCAGCTGCGCTCATCCTTCTTTACGCATTCGCTTTAAGCCCCTCAGATGTCCTTTAGGGTCTCCATGGAGACTGACAGCCCTTCACCCAGCAAGGCAGGGTGGGGGGGGGGCAGGGGCAGTCGGGTGAAGGCGGAAAGAAATGGGCAGTGGGTGGGGGAGAGGAATGTGTGACGTGTTACCGTCTTCGTAGGTTCGGGGGGCCCGGTAGGGATGATTCCTTTGGATAGTTGTTGATATTATGAGCAAGGTGTTGTTTAGAAAAATCATTATATGTCATTTGACAGCTGGTTCTTATGTCATGAGATAATACTAGTAAACATTATTATTATTAGATATGATGCGTATCCTGATGATATTGCTGCCTAACCTTCTATTCAAAATGTTATGTGCGTAGAAAAGAAAGAAAGAAAGAAAGAAAGAAAGAAAGAAAGAAAGAAAGAAAGATAGAAAGAAAGAAAGAAAGAAAGAAAGAAAGAATGAATGAAAGAAAGAAAGAAAGAAAGAAAGAAAGAAAGAAAGAAAGAAAGAAAGAAAGAAAGAAAGAAAAGAAAGAAAGAAAGAAAGAAAGAAAGAAAGAAAGAAAAGAAAGAAAAGAAAGAAAGAAAGAAAGAAAGAAAGAAAGAAAGAAAGAAAGAAAGAAAGAAAGAAAGAAAGAAAGAGAGAAAGAAAGAAAGAAAGAAAGAAAGAAAGAAAGAAAGAAAGAAAAATAATGGAAAGAAAAATAACTGGTTTAATGTAACCAGTAGGTTATTCTTTGAAGACTTTGACTCTCAAGTGCAGGCAGACAGATAGTGCGCATGTCTACTACGCAGGCCATTCTTTGAACAGCTGAACTCTCACATTAACATTGCTTTTTAAAGTTCTTATTATTTGACCAATTGATGGCATTTAATTCTAAGTTTAAAGTGCAGCCGTCTTACTTGCTTTCATTGGATATGCAGCTTTCTACCTGTGTTTCATGGAGTGAAACGGTTGTCTGAAGGGGAAACAAAAATATTTTCAACACAAAGCTTTGAAAACTTCAATGGTTGATGAATATAGCCTTGGTCATCTTCGCATGCGAAGGACGAACAACAACAACAACAGTGGAGTATTTGGAATTTGTGACGACTGGGGTGGTTATTTATTTATTTCCCTCAACTCACTAAAATCACTTTACATTGTATATTGTTATTAAGTGTTTTCGAAATGTCACCCTCCAAAATGTGCTGACCTCTGGACGGACCCCCCACCCACCCTCGCACTCCTCTTTCACTCACGTGACGTTAACCCCCTTGTCTTTCCTTGTTTACCCAAAAACAAAAGCATTGTGTGGTGAAAACAAGTAAGGATGAACTATTTTCCGTGCGTTCTCCTTCAGAATTGCATAATAAAATCAGACAAATGTCTTAAGTTTAAGTGAGATGGTCCCATTTTATTAACTACTTGAATATAATCACTTCTTCTTAAGATGAAACTAAACCCGAAAACATCATAGTCATAGCCTACTTGTTTTGTTGTTATTTTTTTGTTGTTTTTTGTTATTTGTTGTTTTTTGTTTGTTTTTGTTTTTGTGTGTGCAATAATGGCCATGCACGATACTTGGGACAATATTATCTCCACGATTAATACTGTTTCAGGGGAGACTCACAATGTTACTCCAATAATGCCCCCTTGCTTTTAAAACTTGACAATGCTGTTACCGAGTGAATACTGATGTCATTCCACCAATTTCCCGGTTCGTTTAGGCTGATTAGGGCCGCTAGGGGGCGCACGCACTGGGCAGCTAGACTGGCGTTGATTGGCTGTTTAGCGACGGATATAACCCAATTTCCGGCTATCGATGCGCCAGAGCGTTCAAAATGGAGAAAGCTCGCTCAATCAACAATGTCTTGATCGGAAACAGTTGAAGATCTTCTACAGAGCTTCCCGCAAAGCCGCAAAAATCCGCCCGATGAGATTGTCAGAACATGACATGGTTACTTTGCGCTGAGAAGTCCTGGTCAAGATTTATTGGCCTTTAAACCTTGAATTGATGTAATCCTGCAAACATCTTGTTTCATATTTCCAAAATAATCTGACAGGGAAAAATTGTCGGAGACATGCCATACAAATCATCTTCGTAACAAAGGGTGCGATGAATAAAGTTTTAACCATGGATTTATTGAGATTTTCTTCTGAAGTCCCATTAAGATTTTCTTAGAGGAGCTGTTACATCGAGCAATCAAGTTTACAATGGAAAGATATGCCATTTAAAAAAAAAAATTGGGTTCTAGAGCTATATATTTATTGAATTTGATAGGGTAATTCAAGGAGTTAGAATTTAAGTACTGGCGTTCGAGGGAAACTGTTACTACTTTGAAGAGTAAATATATAAAACAGCCATTTGGTGTGATTAGAATTCATTCAATTACTAACATTTTCTGGTCTTTGTCCCGCAATCAATTTGCTCCACACAAAAAAAATATATTTTAAAGAAAAAACAACAACAAAAAAAAACTAACATTGAGAGAGTTGAGTGTTTCTGCTTTTATACCACTCTCTAAATGTTAGGGTAACATCTCAATTGGTTCAATAAGTTGATGCAGTAAATTGAAGATAACCTGAAAAACAAATGAGATTATAGAATAGAATAAATGAATCATTTTATTAGGACATATCATTGTATCACCCCCACCCCCCTTTTTTTTCAACAGACTGACTTTTTCTGTGTCTAAAATCATAACGTCTTAAACCATAAAACAAAAAGGTAGACAAACAGGTTTCGGGCATCCCAAACAAGATAACACCACTAAATCACTTTAACATTTTATTCCAATTCCTCTATGTAAAATTCATGATAGAAAATCCCATAAACGAATAAGTCTAGGTTACATTGTTGACACTTCTTGAAATACAAACGCATAACAAAAGGAAATGTGCTTTAAAAAAAATTAAAGTATAAATTTGACCAGCATGGCTCTATACAATATATATATATATATGTGTGTGTGTATGTGTATGTATACAATACAAATATAGCATTAAAGATTAAGCCATGCGATGAAATTAAAATATTTTTAAAACCAAAAATAAAATTTAACTCATAAATACTCAAGGATTAATACAACCAGTTATTTTTAGTTAAAAAATTAAATAAAATAATACATAAAAAAAGTTTTAAGGGTTCATCCATAATTGCGTCACGGATCTGGGGTGGGGGGGGGGTCATGATTTTATGAAGAAATATTACGAGGGTGCAGTGGCGTGGCTAGGGTAAGTACTTCCCGGGTATAGGGACAAGACAGTTGGCCAAAAATTCCGCCCCTCCATAGAAAGAGAAAAAGTGCCACCCGGGGGCCACCAACCCCCCCCCCTGTGCACCCCCCTTCCAACGCCACCGTGAATGTGTCTAAATTATGTGACACATTTGTGACGATGGACGCAAAAAGGGGTTCCAAAATAGCGTGACGTCATTGATGGATGGCCACATGAAATAAAACTTTCCATCATTAACAGTCTGGCAAGTTATTTGTAGTTTGAACCTTGTACTTCTCAAGACCAGATTCAGAAATACCAACAGACGTAGGTTTTTTTTGGTTTTTTTTCATGTCTTGTCTGTCTTTTAATAGTCTGGAATACTTAAATACTTGAAATGATTTTCTTTAGATGTAATAAATGATGTGCCGTTCCTCCCAGTGGCGTAGCTAGGGTTGGTAATCCCCCCCCGGCCACCACCACCCCCCCCACGGACCTGCTAAACTGGACAGGGCGATCCAAGTGCACTGGACCAACCTGCTAAACTGGACAGGGCGATCCAAGTGCACTGGACCAACCTGCTAAACTGGACAGGGCGATCCAAGTGCACTGGACCAACCTGCTAAACTGGACAGGGCGATCCAAGTGCACTGGACCAACCTNAGAAGTGACATGAAATCATGTAACAGGCACAAGAAAAGAAGTGACATGAAATCATGTAACAGGCACAAGAAAAGAAGTGACATGAAATCATGTAACAGGCACAAGAAAAGAAGTGACATGAAATCATGTAACAGGCACAAGAAAAGAAGTGACATGAAATCATGTAACAGGCACAAGAAAAGAAGTGACATGAAATCATGTAACAGGCACAAGAAAAGAAGTGACATGAAATCATGTAACAGGCACAAGAAAAGAAGTGACATGAAATCATGTAACAGGCACAAGAAAAGAAGTGACATGAAATCATGTAACAGGCACAAGAAATGAAGTGACATGAAATCATGTAACAGGCACAAGAAAAGAAGTGACATGAAATCATGTAACAGGCACAAGAAAAGAAGTGACATGAAATCATGTAACAGGCACAAGAAAAGAAGTGACATGAAATCATGTAACAGGCACAAGAAAAGAAGTGACATGAAATCATGTAACAGGCACAAGAAAAGAAGTGACATGAAATCATGTAACAGGCACAAGAAAAGAAGTGACATGAAATCATGTAACAGGCACAAGAAAAGAAGTGACATGAAATCATGTAACAGGCACAAGAAAAGAAGTGACATGAAATCATGTAACAGGCACAAGAAAAGAAGTGACATGAAATCATGTAACAGGCACAAGAAAAGAAGTGACATGAAATCATGTAACAGGCACAAGAAAAGAAGTGACATGAAATCATGTAACAGGCACAAGAAAAGAAGTGACATGAAATCATGTAACAGGCACAAGAAAAGAAGTGACATGAAATCATGTAACAGGCACAAGAAAAGAAGTGACATGAAATCATGTAACAGGCACAAGAAAAGAAGTGACATGAAATCATGTAACAGGCACAAGAAAAGAAGTGACATGAAATCATGTAACAGGCACAAGAAAAGAAGTGACATGAAATCATGTAACAGGCACAAGAAAAGAAGTGACATGAAATCATGTAACAGGCACAAGAAAAGAAGTGACATGAAATCATGTAACAGACACAAGAAAAGAAGTGACATGAAATCATGTAACAGGCACAAGAAAAGAAGTGACATGAAATCATGTAAAAGACACAAGAAAAGAAGTGACATGAAATCATTTAACAGACACAAGAAAACCTAACACATCGCTCATTAATAATCAAAGCAACAAAACACCAAAACTTCACATTATGTCAACACACTCTGGTGTCAATATCTTTAAACTTAGTATTGAGCTGGAGACCTCCCAGGCTTGAACCAAACGAGACAACAGGCATGTCAAGCACATCTGAACTTCGGCCCTAAAGTAACTCATGGTGTTAATGACATGGGGAAAAATGTCTGACAAATCCAATTAATTTGTTCTCATTAAGCAAATGACGATTTTTTTTCTTCTTCTTTCATGTGATAGATTTTGTGCATTCTTAACTTGCAAGAGGCCTAACCTTTGAAAGAACAATAACGAAAATTAGAAGCCGAGATTCTGTCACTGTACTGACTGTGAGATTTTCATTTTTAAGGATTATAGAATTGCTGTAGTTGCAAAAAGGATGATTAAAAAATTATGATAAACCATATTGATAACGATTCAATATGTTAAAGTTTTATTTATTTAATTTTTTAAATGTTTTATTTAAGAAGAAGTATGACAGCTGATGTACATGTTCACGATCCAGTGTTGCCAAGTTGTTGGTTCAACAGGTCGACCACTTTAAAATTGGTAGCCAATTATAAACTATGAAAAACAAAACATCATCTGCACTAACTTAATTATCTACCACGAGTATGAAGCCCTATTTTGTTTTACTCATTTTATAAGAGAATCAATCAAGTTTTATTGCTTTACATTTTTATTTTTTGTTCTTTAACACAGAATCTGTTTCAATTTTTTTTTTTTTTAAATAATAAAAAAATAAAAAAAAGCACACACACACAAATATGTGTTATTAAAGCATAGTCATAAAGCATGGAATTAACTTTAAGCAAAAAAAAAAACTTGTATGAACAGATCTTAAACCCAAGGAATTGTAACTTTTTGAAAATAAAAAGACATTAAAAATTTTTTTTTTTTTAAATAATAAAAAAATAAAAAAAAGCACACACACACAAATATGTGTTATTAAAGCATAGTCATAAGGCATGGAATTAACTTTAAGCAAAAAAAAAAACTTGTATGAACAGATCTTAAACCCAAGGAATTGTAACTTTGTGAAAATAAAAAGACATTAAAAAGCACATTCTGTAGAACTGAAAGACTAAACAAAAAAAATGGTGCAAAAAAAAATGACCTCAAAAAAACAAAAAAAACAGTGTGCAAAAATGACCTAAATAAATTAGCTTGCCTCAGTTTCAAATTAAATTTGTTTTTTACAATTGACAAAAGATTTTCTCTTTGTGATCCAAGAAACAAACCAAATTTTGTAATTTAAAAAAAAAAACTAAGGAAAGAAGCATCTCATTCATTTGATAGTACAAACCTTCTTTTGCCTTTTACTGATCACATTGAATAATGTAAGTCCTAGAACTATATCAATAAGTGCATGATGTTGTGTAATAAATGAAGAGTAAACCAAACAAGATGATCAAAATATCCTAATTTCAAAGTCACAATGGTGGACTTAAAGTTTCATGTAGAATTGTTCAGGAGCTGACATTTGTAAAAAACAAAACCAAAAAAAACAAAATTTAATGTAAAAATAATTATGTGTACATAATTTTTATATCAAATTAGATAGATTGATATGTTAATGTTATAATGATGTTTAAAAAAAAAAAAAAAGCTCTTAAAAAGTAATCATGTAAATTCATAACATACCAAGTTCTGTTAGTCCTTGTAGTAGGCCTTAAAAAACAAAAACAAAAAAAACAAAATTTAATGTAAAAATAATTATGTGTACATAATTTTTATATCAAATTAGAAAGATTGATATGTTAATGTTATAATGATGTTTAAAAAAAAAAAAAAAAGCTCTTAAAAAGTAATCATGTAAATTCATAACATACCAAGTTCTGTTAGTCCTTGTAGTAGGCCTATTTCGTGCCATAAAACTTAGTGGATTAGGGCATGTTCAACTAATAAACCTTGGGGCAACTGCCCCTGGATTCCCCCTCCCACAGTACACCACTGACTAGTATCAAAATGAAAAAATAAATTTTGTACAATTTTTTTGTGGTTCACAGACAACAGACATGGTCAGGAGTTGTTACTCATGTGGCTTAAACCACCCCCCCCCCCTCTCAACCAACCCAACCCTTTTTTTTTCTTCCTTCTTCTAACTATTAAGTCTGATAATATAACTTATTTGTTTTGTCAACCAGATCTGAGAGTAAGAGAAAAAGTTTTAAATAGCCTAAATTTCCATTGCTTCCATTTGTTGATAAATAGCAGCCGCAAATTTAAGAGTGTTCTCCCTCATGGATGTTTTATAACTTTTTGGTGAATTATGATAATAATTATTTCCAAAATAAATCAGCCATTGAGGATGTCCACAATTTTTTTAAGCATTAAATATACTGGAATACACACAGTGGGCCTAAATCAACGTATTAAAAAATGCTAGTTTGTGGATGTGGACAAAATCCTTTAAAACCCCTCTCATCTTGTCAGACATTGTATGCAATGGAAAAACACCCCCCACCTCCAACTTCCCCATCTTTGAGGACGTCATTTATGAAATATCCCGAGTTGTATGTTATTTTTTGTCAATTTTGGTACAATAATTTATAATAGCTTTCCTATTTTGTTACCATATTTTGTCAATTTTTGATTATCATAATTTGGAAATAATAATTAATTTTATTTCCCATAATCTCATTAGTATTCCCTATTACTTATCAATAACTCTACTTGTTATTGGAGATCTATTCTGAGACGGGAAAAAAAACATATTCTGACCCAGATTCTAAATAAATCAATCTTCTGATTGTTAATAAATAATAAATTCAAAATCAAACATGAATCTGAGGCAAAAATCAAACAGAGCAGTAGAACAGTGTTTCCCTTCACTTTTTTGTCAGGATGGTGGAGAAGTTTCAAAATTGCATTAGAGGCTGGTGCCAGATTCATTAGCATTTTTTTCCCTTTTCATTTGACACTAAATGTTCAGGTTGTATAGGACCATCTGCATAGGTTACTGGAGTTACTGGTCCACAGACCACACTTTGGGAAACACTGCAGGAGAAAACTGAATGTTTAAACATTCAGTAAGAAGAGGAACAACTCTTTTTTTTCCAACACAATTGGAAGAGTTCTTTCAGTAGGCTTAGCTTTCTTAATAAAATCATGACACTGCAATAGTGATTAGTGTAAAATTATACAGCTACACTCACAGAAGTCTATATTGATCATAAATCTTGGCATCTATACAAAATAAAATGTACAGTCGTACTTTCTTTAGAGTGGCATGGAGTGGTCTGTAATAAATTAAAAGGGTTGAAATAGTTTAAAGACTTTCATTATCTTAGCATTGTTTTCCTTTCTGTCCTCTGTGCTCATTTAAAAATTATGATTTATCTTTTAGGGGTAGGTGGTCAGGAGACCACAATTAACAAAACAACAAATTTCTTGCAGCTGGCTGGACTTACAAAGAATGATACTTTCAATTAAACTGCTGAAGACTACAATTTTATTGGTTAAATGTTCAAATCATGCTAATGATATTTTGAATCAGTTAAAACTCTTCTATGCTTTAAAATTTAACAACTATAGAAATATTGTGAGAGAAATCACAGTTTATAATGTATCTTTTCTTCAAATTTATTTAAACAGACATGAGCTGCCAATAAATGTAAATGTACATCTTGTCTAGTTGTGTACATTTTTAACAAGGCAATTAATAAAGATTTCAAAGTTGTGGTGAAATCGAAGCATCTGATTAATTTTTTTTTAAATATAATAATAATATCGCAATAGTATACAACATAATCCTTTATTATAAAAACATTTAAAAAAAGAAATGCTTTTGAAACTATAAGTAATAAGTTTTGGCACGGTGATTATTATATGCAAGCTGCAAGTAGCATGTGTACTTGTTGGTAATTTGCAGAATGAAAGGAAAAAAAAAAAAAAAAAAAAAAAAAAAAAAAAAAAAAAAAAAAAAAAAAAAAAAATAAAAAAAAAATAAAAAAAAAAAAAAAAAAAAAAAAAAAAAAAAAAAAAAAAAAAAAAAAAAAGAAAAAAAAAAATTGTTCTTAAAGTTGAATTCATAATAGGCTAAATAAAAGTAAAAGGATATGTATGAGAACTTTAATAACTTTAAAATAAAGAATTTACATCATGTTCTTGATATCCATTGATCAGAGCTTGAGCCATGGGATTTTGTTAGTAATAATTGACACAAGCCCAAATCCCAGCTATATATATATATCAATTCAATCAGCAGTATGACACCTTGTGTAACCAATGGCATAAAACACGATCACACAAAAACTACGATAATACAACATACTTGATGGCATTCTTAACATAAACTTATTGTCAGGCAAACAAAATCTTAGAATGTCTTCAAGTGAAACTCTGGTGTCTTAATGACCACCAGTTCAGGGTGAGCCATGATTTCAGGGTTGGAATATATCATTCTACATGACGCACACAGCCCTTTAACAGTATTTATCCACACAGCAATCTTATAAAATAATGCAGTGGCGTTGCTAGAGTTGGTGTCCCCCCGTGCGGTAAACTCATTGTGTCACCCGGTGCGGTCCGCAACCCCCAGCTACGCAATTGCTGATATGCCGCTTGAGCACAGCACAGATAAAAATAAAAAAAATTAAAAATTGGTAATGGGGATGATATAGAGGTTTTTTTTTTGCTGTCCAGGAGACAAGAATGAATACACTAATTGAAAATATCATAATATTATTATAACACATATTTTATTTATACACTGCAAGAGGCAAATGTTGGACTCCTATAAGAAAAAAAAAATGCTTCTCAACTTTATGTAGCTCAATGAACTGTCAGTACATTGTAACTAATGACATTCTGGTATTTAAAAAGCTTGCAATCTTTTTTCATCAGTTTATTTGCAATGTAATGGCTTTTTTAAAATGGAAAAATAGTCATGGTACTACACATTCATAGTGGATATATTAGAGACCAAAAAACCTATTGAGATAACACACTTTTTAAAAAAACTTAGTGGTGAAAAATATAGTGGAAATGAAGTATTGTTTTGGGGTGTTAAAATTATTCCTCCAATGACTATGTTTGGATATCAAAATTTAAATCAGTTATAGCATAGATGAAAAGTGTTAAGCATGCTCAGTTTAAAGAGATTTGACTGCAGCTTTTACATTTTTGTATATTTTGTAAGGTTTATTTTCAATGCATTTTAAAATAGAGTAAAAAATATTCTTTGTTAGGAGTTAGGGTTTAATACAATTAGATGAAGTTTTTAAGTTTTGAGTCCTATCAAATGGGTCTTCCATAATGTATTAATAAAAATCCTGAAAATGTATTGACAAGATCCAATGATGAATTTAATATTTTAAGTTAAGTAATGCTGGAAATGATAAGGAAAAGACATAAAGATTTTAGGTGACGTATCTTCAAACAAAGGCCAAAAAATAACTTGCAAATCCCCAATCCTAAAAGACAATAGGGCACAGCAACATCATCACCATTTGAAGGTGAAAAATATCAATCACATTTAGGTGAGCTTATAATATAAAGGGATTTTTTTTTTTTTAGAGATAATGGTAAAAGTGAAAATTGACTATTGAGTAGTATTTGAGAATGGGACATAACTACCATAAAAGTAACCAAAAAAAAAAAAAAAAACAAACAAAAAAAAAAAAAAAAAAAAAAAAAAAATGAGAGGCACTTGGTGAGTATTTGAAAAAAAAAGAGCCACTTCTAGCTACTCAATAAATAGTTTAGTTTTTAACATGTACAAAACGACATCCTTTAAGGAACCACAGCATTGTGATCTATTAAAAGTGGGGATGTGTCACTGTCTTCTGTGTTAGATTGATGTATGGCTGCACTGCCTTGGGAAGCAGTCCCCCGTGTCACTGCTGATTTTGATGGGCTTTCATCATTGGGTTTAACAGCCATGTATTGCTGGTGATGCATGTTTTTCCAGATATTTTGGTAGTAAAGTGCGGTGATAATATACACACCTGCTACAAGGACTATTATAATGAAGCTTACGACATCTGAAAAACAAAATGAATGTAAACATGATAAATTATATTCAAATTTACTTACGGAAAATTAACATAATTGATTTACTATTAATCATTTAAGTCAATGGTTCTCAAAATGGGACTGCTGGGGGGGGGGGGGGGTTTACAATTTTTTTTGGTTTCGGGGGGGTTACCCCGGGGGAACGGGTGAATTTTTTAACGAAAACTTTATTTTTTTTTTTTATTTTTCTCAAAATGGGACTGCTGGGGGGGGGGGTTTACGATGTTTTGTAGTTTCAGGGGGGTTACCCCAGGGGAACTGGTGAATTTTTTAACGCAAACTTTAATTATTTTTTTTAATGTAATGAATAAATAAGCACTATTTGATTTGAACCATTTAAACAAAGGTTGATAAGCACTATTTGATGCAATAAATACCCTCAGACATACGGGGGAAAAACTTGTGATCTTATCAACAATAGGTGCAACAACAACAACAAAACTTGAATACTATGCAGGGGGTTATGACACACAGCCCTGATAAATTAGCTCAAAATGATTCCCCGGCAGATTTTTAAAAACATTTTCATGGGACTGAAAAAAAAAACAATTAATTAACATTTGTCTACACTGGCATAAAAAAATTAATTGTCATGTTTCACAAATTTTTATATTTTTTCGAGCTTATAGAAGGCAATAACTTGTCACCAACTAACTCGTATAATTTCTAATATCTTATAGTTCTCATGAATACTATTGTAATGTTAGATCCAGATGTCTAATAAACAACTGTTATGTAATGGATAAAATATTGATAGTGAATTTTGCAATTGTTTTTTATTTGAATTTTATGGAGAACTGGTTAGTTTAACAAAAATTTCACTTGTGCTTCCCATCATAAAATCTAAATGAAAGCCGTTTTTTTCTTTTTACTAAAAACAAAATAGTTATACGCTTGTTATTTTAAGACAATGATTTCAACTAAAGCATGTTCCTATTGATCATGTCTAAAAAGTTTAATTTAGAATTGCAATGAAAAAAAAATTTAGAGTAGAGTTTTTGTTATTGCATAGTTATAATTTTATCATCATTTCATAGCATCTGGTGAGGGAGAAGTTGTAAATTGGGGCGGTTATAGCAGTCATTGTCTGACCACCCCACTTAAAACTGTTTCTTTATTTATAAATTTGCAACCATTAGTGATGTTAATGATGCATAGGCCTACAAAATTAACAGGTAATCATTTAGTTAAATTTGATATTTTTTAATTAACATTAAATAACTTTCAGAATAAAAAAGGCAGAAGCAGGGAAACAAAAAAGAAATGTAGATAATATAGTTTGGAATATCTTCTGGTTTTACAAGGACCAAAAAAACTAAATGTGAAAAGGTTTTCAAATGAGAGAATGAAGCACTCAAGGCTGATTGAAATTTTGAAGTGGGCACGTCCTGACAAGGCAAATTATAAGAACTTAATATATTGTCAGTCAAACTTCAAAAGAGACCCACACTGACAACTATGCTTTTGCAAGCTTCTAAACAGAGCTCACATGTTTTGCATCCAACATACAATATTTCATTACTGATTGTTAAACTGGAAAGACCCACACAACCGGTGAATAAACTCATTTTACCAACAGTTAGTGAGATCTTTGTCTTATCAGTTTGAGGCTCTACTTTTGATGGAAATTCCAGAATGAGACATTAATCCTTTATCGGATAATGAGAAAGTTAATGTTGAAAGAGAGATAATTCAGCTTAAAATGATATAGATCTGAAGCCAAAGTTCAGGAGCTCGTACCAACAGGTTTGGCTACTAAAAAAATTTCAAATTGTTATCCTACAATATGAAAAGTGCACTTCTTGTTAACTTTCCAACATCATATTTGGTGAAACTTGGTTTAAGCATTGTTGTTCAACTTTGCTCCCAGCAAATAAATAAGCTCCCGATAACTGAAGGAGGCCGTTGAAAGTCCTGTAACGTGAAATTCAACCAGACATTGAGAAACTGCTATCACTTAACCGAGCTCAACCAATGCTTTAGGAAGACGTTAGTTATTAATAATAGGTGCCGTATATAAAATTCTTGACTTATAATTATATCTGTTTAAAAAAATTTGTGTACGTGGAATAATTTATGGTGTTATCATTTTCCTAATGGGATTTTACAAAAAAACTATTCTGAACAACTTTTTTAACGGGTTAAGACACGGGGGCGGCAGGCTTGTGTTTATGGCCTCAAGGGGGCAGTGGATGAAAAAAGTAGAACTAAAACCACTGATTTAAGTAATAAAAACATATGCTTTTTGAAAAATATAAATGATGTAACAGATTTGGGACAAGGTATCTAATGATGTAAAAAGTAAAATGGAAGGTGAAATTGGGACTGGGAGGAGGGTGGATATTAGGGCTACACTTCACTTGCCCTATGAATAAATACAAGGAATAGTAGGACAAGGTATGTGGAAACTTGAGCAAAAGACAGGACAATAATATATGAACAATTTTGGCTTAGAGCCTTCCTCAGCAGACAGGACAAAAGAAAAAATGACAAGAAATAGACAATAGTTAAAAATTTAAGTGATTATTGCCGGCAATAACCATGCGATCACTTAAGTTTTTAACTATGTATATTGTATATGCTAATATTTTTAAATACACCAAATAAACTTCACGAGCTAAATTTCATGGCTTTTCATCATTACTTGACTTACATGTGGTAAGAGTTAGTGTAGAAGGAGTGTCAGTCTGGTCAACTAGAAGTTGGGAAACTATGTCTAGACTGCCATTATTGGGGGCTGGCTTCAGGTTAAGTAGATGACACAACAGAGGATAAAGGTCCACGTTATTGAATGTTTCTATGGAGAAATTCTTTTTGAAGGACGGACCCATAGCAACAAAGAAAGGGTGCATGTCTTGGAGTCTGTTGTCATAACCATGATTTCCAACTGGGAGATAAACAATAAAATCTATTAAAGAAAATGAGATGGTTAGTGAAAAATCTTATATACACTCATGAAATTCATAGCTATTATTTTTGTGGATTCTAACACATAAGAAAATACATGAACATCAATGAAACTGTGGCGGTGCTCTAACAATTTATTCCTGTAAACTGAACACTTACGTTCTTCCTTAGGATATGGCTGATCTTTAGATGTGAAAGAATATGTGTCATTTGCTACAGCTACAATGGGTGATATTCTTCTGTTGTGAGTGTAATGAAAGTACTCTGGTATTTCTTCCTTCTTATATACTTGAAACTTTCTACTTTCTTGGGCTCCTTTTGTTAAGTTTGAGTAGATTTCTTCAAGCTTTCCTTCAATGAAAGATACCAATTTAAAGAATTTAAATATGTCTATCTTAATAGCACAATAATAAAGATGAAAAGCAAAAGATGGATGAAATGAAAGAGTCTGGAAAGAGATACAAGTACAAATCTTTACAAAAAGAATAATAAAAAATATTCTTCAATAAAAAAACTTAAATAAAATTCACAATCAAAATGAGTTAATTCTTATGCATAATTATTTCATTGTCATATTATTAATGAGAAGTGTCTTAAAGCCTAGTTCATTATCAAATTCTAGCAAAGTTAAAACTAGTCTGAAGCAAAAAAGAATGTTGAAAGATGATGGCCTACAGACTAAAGAAATATTTATTTGTTCATTATATAGCAGTTTAAATAGTTTACATATTTTTAATAATTGTAAAGCGCTTAGAGCTGTAAGGTAAGCGCTATACAAAAATGCCTAAATAATAATAATAATAATAATATTTGTTTAAAGTCTAAAGTAACACAATTTTTATTTTAAAAAGTAATGAAATAGTTTTTTTTTTAAATTCTGATTTTTTTTTTTGTAACAAAAAATCCTGTGCACCTATAAAAATTTGCTTCTACAGAGATGAGATTGTACGGGAATAGTTAACTGTTTTGGATATTTCACTAAAATTATTTAGCTACCTCAAAGATCACTTAATTATCTACTAGTAATAACAAAGAATCATTTTCATTTCCAAGGATATTTAACATCATACAGTTAGCACTAATTATCTGAGACTGATGAAAATAAATGTTCAAAGACATTTTAGACTAAACAGTAAGAATGAGCTAATTTAACTTAAACATTACTATGCCTAAATTTATTTCAAAAGATTTCAAACTAAGTTAACCAAGTAATTATAAGTGTTTAACATAATAATTTTGAAATTGACATATCTACCATAAACTGTGTCTGTATTGAAGAAAGACATATCATGCACAATGAAATAAAATAAAGCATACATTTTCAATATAAGGAATAACAAAAATTTATTCTACCTTCTTCATGTGGCCATATATTTGCTATAGGGGATGATGCTGTTATTTTGTAGGTTGACGCATCAATAAAATCATCAAGATTAATCAGCAAATCATGAGGGGTATTTGTAAACCCATGGTCACTAGTTATGATAAGGTTAATGTTGTCAAGCACATTCTTGTCCTTCAATTGCTTTAAGAGGTAGCCAACTACCTCATCAAGCCCGCTAATCATACTAGCAACTTGAGGTGAATCTGGTCCATAGCGATGGCCATAAGCATCAGGCTGGTCAAAGTAAAGAAGTCCCAAGTTTATGGGATTTTCTCTTGTGAACCAGTCAACTATCATGTCAACCTTGGTTTCATTTTTTTGGGAACCATCATAAGGTATATAATATGTTGGAAGAATACCATTAATTGGTGCTCCACCTCCAACCCACATGCATACACCACTTTTCCCATTATTATTCTGACGTTGATTGGTAACCCAGATGGGCTCTGCACCAACATTAAACCAAGCAGGATCGGTAACAGCAGATGCATTTGATGGTTCAAATGTTTGATTAAGAACTGGATCATACATGCTATTGGCCACTATCCCATGACTCTCTTCCCACAAACCAGTAACAAGGGTGTAATGGTTAGGAAATGTTTTAGTGACGAATGCATTTTTTAGACCTTGTGTAGCTGTAACACCATTATTTATGATTTCATCAAAGCTTGGAGTATCAGTTTTGTTTAAATAATCCCATCTAAATCCATCAAAAGAGATTAACAACAATGGATGAATATCCTCAACATTTGACTTTGACATTTTTTTCACATTCATATTTCTTGAAACTTCATCGACATGTCGGTCTTTCCTTACAATTTTATTTCGCAAAGGCTGACATGGAACAGTAACGATTGTCAGAATGAAAAATAAAAGATGCAACAATAATGTTGTCACACCAATATTTTTTATAGGAATCATGGTCTGTTTCTATTGTAAATTTACTAAATTTAAATATTAATATCAAAGTAGTCTAGTCTATATTAAATTTAAAATATAGGCCCTTGTACTAATACAAACATTATTTTTTAAAAAAAACTGTGCTAACAAACTGGTGTCCCTTATGGCGATGCGATGAACTAATCGATTAAGAAGGAAGAAATATAACACGGAATTTCCAATGTAAAATAAACACAATGACTCTAAACTACGATTATGAATATGATTGTTCCGAAGGAGCAAACAATAATACATTTGGAATACTCTCCCTTGATTGACTAATTTCATAAAAGTTCGCATTCATTCTATCAAAAGAAATTTTCGTGAAATAATTTTAACAAGAGGCGACTGGGGAGGGGGGGGGGGGTAAGAAAATATAAATAAAAAAAAACAAAAAAACTACTAGACTAAATTTTAATTTTTATAACATTTTTTTTTTTAATTAATAAAAATGTGTGCTTTTCTTCGATGGAAAGCGTTATCCACATCACAGCTCTGTGAATAACGTTGAGCGTTATCGGCAGACCGAGATCTGCGAATAACGCCGAGCGTTATCGGCAGACCAAAATCTGCGAATAATGCAGAGCGTTATTGTTAGACAGAAATGTTCCCATAATTACGCACATTTCTAGAAATAATTCAGATCACATTCCAAGCCGGGGTAGGGGTGAAGTTTTAAGTAGTGTAGGATAGATCGATCGTTAATGAGAATGGCACAAACACATCTCAAAACCGAAGCTACCGGTATGCACAAGTTAAATTTAAAAAAATTTAATAGGCCTAACTATAGCCTATATATTGGATATAGGACAATTAATTGTGCCTACATCTGCTCTGTTAGGGGCCAACATATTCGACCTATAGAGTGTTACTAATAGATCCAGTCAAACCTCCTACTCCTAGACATAGCTAATTTTCCTGGTATTTCATATTAAATGTTATAGGCCTACCAGTAATAAAAATGGTACCGGTATTCTTCATGTAGACTCACTTTCACCCATTGTAGAGATGTCTTTAAATGATGTCAAAGCTTGATAGGAGATCGTTTAGTTTTTTTTGAACACTATGATATATCACGTAGTCCAGAAATGTTCTGTCAGAAATAGTTAACATGCCGTGCAACAGGCAACAGTGTTATGATGCAGAGAGGTGTCTCCATCAGGCGGCCATGTGAGAGACGGGGAGGGGCATACAGGCCCTACATCGATAATAACAGAATCTAATCCTGTTTAAGGCTAGTATTTTTTCCTGATCCTTGAGGGTGTCCCTAAGTCTACCCAGCTCTGGCCTTATCTGGGGAAAAGTAAAGCTGGCTGGTTATTGCGCTGGCCATACACTCAAACTTGTAAACGCTGCTTCAATTGCCCCAAGGGAACTTTACTTCCCAAAGACTCGCAATGCATCCTACGACCAGCAGGGTTCCAATTAATTTTTGTATGCTTTTTTTTTTTTGTATTTAGACCCATAGTTACAACAGTGGCAGTATGGCTTTTGTTTCAATTATCAACATTTTTTTTACAAGAGCTAAAATTGTTGATGTCAATGATATTGATATGTTTTAAGTACGGTACCAGTATGTTCATTTCATTGTCATCGCTAAGTGTTATTTCAACTATTTCTGGAGCGGCATTTTGTGTCCCTACTTATTATGATCCTTATTAGAAAATAAAATGAAACAAATAAAACGTGACATATTTTTTCAGCTAAACATTAATACACAACTCTGAGATCTAAAATATTTGAATAAGTAAGTTATTAATAATTATTTGTTTATTAGAGAAAAAAACAAATGGATGTTAAAGTCTATAAGTGGAATTATACAAAGAAAATTAAACACTCAAAACAGCTAAAAGTAAATCACAATGTACAGTTAGAACAGCTGTATCTGACTTAAACTTAAACATGGTTTATGCGGCTCATCTGCATGTCCATGTCCATGTTGTTTACAGTTTTTTAACGAAACTTGAATGAACATTCTAACAAAATAGATTGAAACTTGTAACATAAGTAGCAAAAATATATGAAAATAATAATAAAACTATGTGAACAGAATAAGAAAGCTATATGAAGAATATTATTATAATATAACACTACGAAATAACCATTAAATATTTTTAAAAAAATTTTTATTTATAAAATGAGGCTTCCCCGACGGGGAATCGAGCCTATGTCTGCTGAGTGACGGTCGGAGATACTGACCACTACACTACCGAGATGTGAACTATGAACTTTGTATTTTATATTCATAATTTAATATATCACATTATGCGAAGGCTGCATCTATAGGTACCCAGGTACCTTTAATCGCAAATAACTATTCGCACCCGAAGTGGCTCCGTACAGATTAAATGGTTTCGGAGCCGGGAATCATAGCAATGATAGTATGAGAATTATTTTTTTAAATTGTTTTTTCTCATTGTTATTTCATAGATTCATAGTTTTATTCTTTTTAGTTGTTTTTTTTTGTTGCTATGTTAATTTCTCTTAGGGCGGGCAGATTTTTTTTCTTTCCTAATTTCTTTTTTAGTTTAAGCCATTTTCGTAGATCATTTTTTTTTTTAAATCTAGTAATGAAGATGATTTAGATACTAAATGATTTAGATGATTTAGATACTCCACAGCCCCCTTCCTATGCAAGTAGATTGACTTTTTCTCGACAAACTTTCCTGCGGGCGCCCATGGTTGGTCAGCTCTAGTTTAATTAATTTAGATGCCACCTAAGTTGACTCTGGTTTGTGATGAGTAAAATGAGAGGCAGTGTTAGTGATTTTATAAATCTGGATGGAACCAAATTGCTCTATTATTCATCTGTTTGCAATGGTGTTTATTTCGCTACTGACATATATTTCATTACTTTCCCGCTTTTCGCCTTTTAGTCTTAGTAAATCACCAGCTATTTATTGAGAAAGAAATCGAAACTGTCACAAATTTTAAGACAGGACATTGACAATTTTATTTAAAGTTTTAACAAATATTTCCCACATAACCCCCACCCATGGGCGCCCGCAGGTAGGGGC
>CAXITT010000301.1:85364-101305 GCA_964033795.1 Lymnaea stagnalis | reverse complement strand
AAGGTGAAAAGAAATCCCAGTGTCAGGGGATAAAAGAACCAAGTGGAGCATGACATAAGTATAACTCTAGAATTATCAATTTTACCATTATCAGAATGTTTGAATTTGAACTTTCTATATGAGCTCTTTTGAATGATAGCCTGCAAGGCAAGGGTTTGGTAATATGTGCCAAATTAAAGGTTATTAATTTTTATCAATGCTAACAAGTATAAAGTAACTGACCTTACTAGTAAGGTATAAACTAATTTGAAATTTTAAAAATAATTTAACAATCATAGGGTATAAATCTCTGTTACTATAAATTTCATATCAGTTTATAAATATTAAAAATAGAAAGTATTTTTTAATATTTTTTTAATAAATTTTTTACACAAAAAAAAAACATGCTTTAAAATCAAATTTACACCAACAAAAAAATTGAATTTATTATAATAATGAACAGGATATCCCAGAAGAATTCTCTTTAGAAGTATAAAAGTCATTTTGACAACTTCTATTAAAATATATATTAAAATGTATTTTAAATATTTAAAAAATGTAAAATTATTTCAGAAAAGTAACAGGTGCACAAATCCAATTATATTAGTTTAAGAATTCAGTGTTAATCTACTGAACACCGGTAACATAAATATGGGAAATAGAGATACTTTTCCCGCTAAATTTTGCGAAATACGGTCAAAGGGAAGCAACCATTAAAACAAACAGATCTTTTAAAGACGACAGCGATAACTTCCCATTAATTATACGGTGATTTTTATTTATTCGCTTCAAGAAAGTTAACTCTTGTGACCTTGGTGAAAGATCGTATTAACTTGGTTACTGTTCCTAATTCTTTATGAAAGTATGGGAACTAACTGCTGTCACCTTGGTGGACAAAGTAATTTTTTTGAGTTGCCTCTAATTGAGTACTCTTTTATAACAAAAGTTTTTTATAGTTAATCAACATAATTTTATTAGCTTTCCTTAGGATAAAGAATTCTTTTGAGGTTTGAATAACTTTTCCTAAATTATTTTGTTGGCTATAAAGATCACTTTGTCAAGATTCAAAGCAAACATTGGTAAATTTAAAGGACGAATGCCACTATTTTATCGCATTTCACGAATGTATCCCTAAATTGATCCCTCAACCTAACATAAGCCCTAATTCACTGCAACTAAACACCCGCCAAAAGACCTCGTCCTTTCAATTAGCCCAAACATTAGTTGGTTGTTCTGAACTGTTGTGTGTGTGAGGTGGGGGTACTGTGTGAAGTCAAATTATATAGTATAGGCATAGGTATAATTTAATTAAGGTTAATTAAATTAAAATCAAGCTATTTAATTTACTAAATTTAGTTTTTTAAAGAACAAAGTGGCTATTCGTAACCTGGTACCAGAAGTGAGAGGTTTGGATTAAAAAAATTAGTAAAAATTTTATTGTTGGGTTTGTAAGACAAAAGGAGGTATTGAATGGACTATATGTTTGTAAACTTAATTCTTCAGTTTAACTACAATAAACTTCCACTAAAAATGACGTCCTAATAGCACTGCTGAGTCAAAATGGACCCAGACATGCAGCGTTGCCATTTGCACCCGGGTACCATTAGACTCAAGCTATTCGGATGTCATTTGTGGTAGTTTATTTTAGTTAAACTGAAGAAGTAAGTTTACAATAGTATCCCAATCTCTCACTTCTGGTACCCGGGTACGCATATTCGCAGCCTTAAAAGAATGTCAATGTAAATATATATCTATTCAAACCCTTTCCATCGCAACTGGGTGTAATACACCCGGAGACAGACTGTGATTGCTGGTATCTCCAGTCTCCTTTTTAATAACCTTTCTCATACTCGCCCTCATCCACGAGGTAGTTGGAATTAGCACCTTGGCCTTGGTGGTTGCAATTATATAAAGTATATAATATAAAGCATGCAAAAGTGACTAATTTTTGGGGACGTAATCTTTTTTTGTACAGTCCCAAGCATAATTTAATAGAAGGAAAAAACATCTAAACTGGCTTTTGAACATTATTGTTTGGTAGTTATTTATTGATTATTTGAGTCTGTGTAATCCATAAAATTAATTTTAATTTTTGACAATAAATAAATACAGTGGAAAGTCTCATAACGAGCATAATTCTTCCAGAATCTTACTCGTTAAGTGAAACACTCGTTAAAGGAAACAATTTTTCCCATACAAACCAATGTAAAATACGATAATGCCTTCCATGCTGAAAAAATAAATTTATTCAAATAAAATTACTTAAGAATTTTTAAGGAGTGTAACAACTTGGAATACAATTTAGAATACAATTTAGAAAATTGTATCGGGCGAAAAGTTTTCGCTTCTCGTTTATCCATATTAGAAGCATTGGGAAAGTGTTAAATGATATTTCACCATTTTAGTTTATCTTAAATGCAATTTTTGTTTAGTTTGATTTGCATTAGAAAATTTTTAAGAGAAATAATACCAATTACCAAACCACTGGTAATAGTAATTATTAAATTATCACAAGTAACTAGTACAAGACAAAAATTAGTAGACTCAAAATATAGCGGAAAAAGATCAACTACTTGTAGTCCTAACAACTAATTTAATTTAATTTAGTCTATTCTAACTTATTAACATTAAGTTCATTGTAGTTATGAAATGAATAATTACTTGATACATTGCCACTCAAAAAAGCTGGCTGCATGACTGGGTTGAATAGATTCTTGACTTAATACTAAAGTGATAACAACAATTACTGTCGAAAAATAGTAGGCCTAGAGATCACAATCTTAATTTTATGAGAATATTAAATTTGTTGTTCAGTACTTCACTTAAAAAATTTCAAGGGCAGTTGAAATGGTTTTCTTTTTACAGTCTTACTAACATATAAAATTTGTAATACTAATGTCACCGAAGAATTGAAAAGTTATAGACAATTATAAATAATAATAACATAAATCATTAAAAATATATAAAAAATTGCTAAAGTTTTTAAATCAAACATAAATAGGTGAATAAGTTAAGTGGGAAATATTGTTTAAGGTACATTGAGAGGTACAGTAGTCATGATAAATATTCTTTTGGGTACCGGTACCGTACATTGAGAGCTCCGGTAATGATGAGAAATATTTTTTTGGGTACGTGGAGAGGTACAGTAGTCATGGGAAAATGCAAAACACTGAACTTATTAGTTTTAGAAACATTGACCATTTTTGTGATGGAGAAATGATTTCATAGGACTAGCTTTATACCTTGCCATCTCCAATATATCTGACTTGATTTACATAAGATAAACAAAACTTAGGACTTAGTATATAAAAATATAAGGAAATATAGGTCAAAATGCCTTCTTCGTTAACATCAGAATGTAAATATTTAATACCGGTACCGCTATAAGGAAATGAGCTAAACCAAGTATGCGAAAATCTGAATAAAAGGATTCAACAAAAAACAAAACGTGTTGACAAGAATACTCCTTCAGTAAAGAAAGTACAATAAATAAAATATATAATAAAAATAGAAATTTAGCTTCAAGGTGGTCTCCTGGAGGACAGTAAGCTGACTGTAAAATAAATCCTTTATCATTAATTTTTGAAGTTTTTTGTTTTGTTTAGTAAGCCCTGGAATCTATAAAACAAAGCTTCAAAATTTGGTTGCCCAAGAGATTATTGTGGTCATGGACTTACGTCTCGTTAACCTATAATCTGACCCTTTCAAAAATACAGAATACACGATATAAAACTAGACAAGCAAGTTTATAATTTCTCTATTTACAGATGGTTTCTGTCAACACTTTGGATGATGTCCTTGTTTCTATCAACACACTGGATGATTTCCCCGTTTCTATCAAAACATTGGATGATTTCCTTGTTTCTATCAACACATTGGATGATTTCCTTGTTTCTATCAACACAATAATTGGATGATTTCCTCCAAAATGTGATAGGAAACAATTTCTCTTGATTTCATGGTTCATTGACCCAGGTACTGAATAACTGTTAAGTAAATGTATTTCCAGTTTTTAGTTAGTTTTATTTTACATGAGATTTAGTAAGTTTTTTTTATTGCTCCCAAATGATACTCAGTTTGAAAGAGTGAGAAATAAAGACAAAAATATGCCATAATATATTGGAAACTTAAAAAATATAGATAGTAAAATATTTTTGATATTATTCTCAATTTTAATTTTGGTCATCAGAAATGAGATGCATCCACAATTGGGTACAACTGAGATACTACATCCATAATTGGGTACACCTAAGATTCATCTATGATTGTGTAACACTGAGATACTTCATCCATGATTGGGTACAACTGAGGTACTACAACCATGATTTGGTACCATACAACTGAGACTGAGATGCATTCATGATGGTGTACCACTAAGTGTGACTAAGATGATACATCCATAATTGCCTACCACTGAGATACTACATCCATGATTGGGGTACAATTGATATACATCCATGACTGGCTACCACTGAGATACTAAATCCATCATTGGGGTAAAAATGATATACATCCATGATTGGGATACAATTGATATACATCCATGACTGGCTACCACTGAGATACTAAATCCATCATTGGGGTAAAAATGATATACATCCATGATTAGGGTACAATTGATACATCCATGATTGGGATACAATTGATATTCATCCATGACTGGGTACCACTGAGATACTACATCCATGATTTGGTACTGGGTACCACTGAGATACTACATCCATGATTTGGTACTGGGTACAGCTGAGATTCATCTGATTGTGTAACACTGAAATACTGCATCCATGATTGGGTTCCGTACAACTGAGATACATCCATGATTGTGTAACACTGAGATAATACATCCATGTTGGGTACAACAGAGATACATCCATGATTGGATACAACTGAGATAATCCATGATTACGTACAACTGAGATACATCCATGATTTCTTTTCTCTGTAACACTAACAGAGACACTCCTGAATAGGTAAGTCTTTATCTTTTACTAAGTTAAGACTCCTTGACTTCCAAAATTTCAACATTGGACAACAGATAGTGTTTCCTTCCTGAACATTTGACCACCAGTGGTGCCAACAACATGAACATTTGACCACCAGCGGTGCCAACAACATGAACATTTGACCAGCAGTGCCAACAACTTGAACTATTATTTTTATTGTTGATAGTTATTGTATGGATGGTTTTTATTGTATGGATGGAATAAAGTGCCAACCCCTTCAAGTTGTTAAATGTGTGTATGAACTTGTGAACCAATATCTAAATTTTTTCATGATTTTTTGATTTTATTGAAAATTATAATTGTTTCCTTAAACGTTATAATTTGAATCTCACTTTTCATGTATTTGAAATTTGATTTTGTAGCAGACCTGTTTACTCTTACTATTTTGAGGTGTAAACATTATATAGACTGTATGTTTATTTTTTTTAACTATAAATATAAGGTATTTAACAATTTTGTGATAAGTGTGCGATTTTAAGAGTTTGAGGGTAAACAGGTCTGTAGTAGGCTTAAGACTTTGTAGATCTATGTTGTCTAGTATTAGTAAAGGATGTATACAGTGTTGGTGTTCAAATGTACCCGTGTTAGATGGTGTAGTTTTAAAGGTACATTTACACTGCAGATTTGTTACATGGATTCTCAACTTTCTGTGACTACAAGCTGCTCTCTATATACTATATCAGATGCTGACTGGCATATTTCATTTCACTGGTCCAGTACAGTTTCTGCTGGCAAGTTACATAAACAGTCCCATCATTTTTTGTTCAGTGCTCAACAAATCTTGTTTAAAAGGCAAGAATCCTAGTAACTATTCGGTAGTGTGAATGCACTTTAAGACTTTGAACATACACCATTGTAAATATGTTGTTTAGAATCAGTTAAGGATGTGTGATATTGTATATTGCTGGTCATCAAATGATGAGACTCCAATTGTGCACAAATACGTTCTAATTATTTGGCGACAAGCAATAAAATAAAAACAGGGGCAATGCAGAATTATGATGTCAAAGTCCCCCATGTGATAAACATACAAATGACTTTTGTACAAAAACTAAACACCAACCATGTGAATTCATTGTAAATATTTTTTTTTTGCGAGATCTTAAGATGATGGTGGTTTTAGACAAATAGCAAATGTTAATAAATAATGGATTGATTTGTATTTTACAGGAAAAGTGTGAAATCCAGGCATTCTATAGATTGGCTGTTGAGATATCAGCAGTATTGTCTATAGCTTTAGTGCCTGGACTTTTTATAAGCAAATAAACATTTAAATTGAAGTAGATCTTATAGAATGCCTGGGTTTCACACTTTGCATGTAACATGTGTAATTGGAGGGCTTGGTGGAATAAGTGCCTACATTTTTTAGGTAGCTTGGATTTCACCAAGTCCTTAAGTTACCAAACAAGTCACCATCAATTTTAACATGTTTCTTTTGTAAAGATAACTCACTGTATATCACCAGGAGTATTCATGTTTTCATCTCTTAGGAGATGGTCTCGCGGGGAGAATTTTTGTTTTTTCTCCCCTTAAAATAAAGAGCATTCATGTTTTCATTTTCTTTTTTTCAATTAAATAAATTTTTAAAAACTTTAAATTTTTTTCTTTCCTTTATTTTAAACATCTTCTTTTTCTCTCACATACAAGTTAGCACCAGACTAAAGCAATGTAAATATCTTCTCTTTGCCTCACATTCACATACAATAATAAGCAACATCTATTTATAAAACAATGTGAGATATTGACTTTTCTTCATACTCTTTGCCTTGAATTGCTCGGCGCCAACTGAAGAGGATTTCAGTCTTCCCTTCCCTCATAGTTTTTATCTTCAATTCTTGAACGCCATCTGAAAATAAAAGAAATATTTATCAACTAAAACTTGTTATCGGTAAAATAACCTCTCCTTATCTTTCCCAAATGGATAAATCATTAATTGGTTTAAATCTATGATAGGCATGTTTATCGTTACATCTCTTGTTTTTGTTATGTTGTTTAAATACAGCGAAATTAAAATAAATATTTTGATTGAGCTCTAGTTACATAATTTAGAATAATTAAATGAGAACTTCATTTAAATTGGCAAATCACGAGCTTTTAAATTTCCTTCAGTTACTTTACTGATAATATCCCTCACCAATCACAGTTTATGGGTTCAACTGAACTTCATTTCCTTGTAATATGCTAAACTCGTTTCTAATACTACTTTCAAAATCTGATACATAACTACAATCACGGGATCACCAATGACCCCTTTGCATAAAAAAAAGATGATAATTCAATCAGATAATTTTATCAGTCATACACAACTTTTTAACTCTCATAAAATAACCAAAAATAGTATAAAATACATTTGGAATACTTCATCAACATGAGCAGTGGTAATATCAGGTCAACTTTGGCTTTCTTGGGAACTTTTCTCTCCCATGAGTTTAATAGGTTTATTGTCGGTTTTGTTAGGTTCCAAATTTTACTTGCTTATATCTTTTTACTTTTGAAAATTTTCTGACTACTGCAGTATCCCCTATTTCCTGCCGATATTCTTTCTTTTATTTCTGTTAGTAATTCATTTTCTTTCATTTCATTAAGATCCTAGTGTTTTTTTTTAATTTTTAATGACTTCATGACTTCCAACCCTGCTTATAGTGATTTAATGCTCGAAGCATTATCGTGAGGGTGAACTTGGATGCTTTAATTTTATTTGAGTTAATTTTTAAACTAGAAATTCGATAGCTAATCCATTTTATAAAGTCTTCTAATTCAATAAAGGCTTTTGATATATCTTTCCTACTTTTCCCTTACAGTGCTGACAAAGTCATATGCATATGCAAGATATTGAAGGGTTTGATTGTAGAGAGCAGGTCTTGGGGTATGATTCTTATAACTCAGCGCTTCTCAACCCATTTGGGAGTCGATTGACTCTTTCCCAGGGGTTACCTAAGACTATCAGAATACACATACTCTACAGTTATGAAGTAGCAACGACAATAATTTTGTGGTAGGGCGGTCACCACAACATGGGTAACAGTATTAAAGAGTTGTAGCATTAGGAAAGTTGAGAACCACTTTTATAACTCTATCCAATTTTAGATTAAATAGCATGTATGACAGTGAGTCTCTTTGCTTAGGCCTCGTCTAATCTGAAATTCCTTTGAATATTCAGTCTTATAAAGATATTTTCTTTTCTGGTTCTGGTTGTGTTCGTTGCTGCATTCATGTACTGGCATCTGTGCAACGGTTGGGGTATGATGTTGCTATTCTAACAGCTCCTAGCTGATGCCAGGGCAGCCTTGAAGCTGATGTCGAGTTCACAGTGGCATTGTCCAGGTGGTTCCATGCTATTATTGTGCGTGGGAAGAAATATTGTTTATACTGCACTGTTGTGCACTGAGGCACTTTGAAGCATTTGCTAATGTTTCGGGTGTAATTGTTTATGGGATTGTCAGTGGTGAAGTCAGTGTTTAGTGAGCGTTTTACTCTGATCAGTCTACCCGGCTTCTGTGGGGGGTGAGGTACGTGCCTGCTGGGTTGGCACCAGTCGAGACACCAGTCCCATGATCACTTTATATAAGAATGTCAGGCGGAGTCCCTCTCGTCTGTCTTTAATGGCGGGGGGGGAATGTCAAATCTTTTTAACAGGCCAGTGACGAAGCCAGAAGTAGTGGATTTGTAGTCTTGAGTGATAATTCGCTCCATCTTGTCCACGTCTTGCTTAAGGTGTGGGTCCCAGATGATCGCACCATATTCTAGTAGTGGATGGATCAGTGAGAGATATGCATTTCGTTTGCTGGAAGTTTGGACGTGGCGCAGATTTCTTCGGATGAAACATAGGGTGGAGTTGGCTTTTTTTTTTTTTTAATTTTGTTTATACGAGGGGACCATTTTAGGTTATTTGATGCGTGTTGGAGAATTGTCTCGTTTAGTGAGTACATATAGGTTGATGTTTTTTTTTTATTGAGATGGTCATTGTGTAGCATTTGGTTTCATTAAATTTCATGCCCCCATTGTCCGCTCAATTCATAAGGCACTTCAAATCTGTTTGGAGGTGGTTGTGGTCATCGTAGCCGTTTATCTCTCAGTAGACAAGACAGTCATCTGCAAACAGCCTCACTTGAGATGTTTATGTGACAGAGGAAGAGAAGGGGGCCCAGCACTGTGCCTTGTGGAACTCCTGAGTCTACGGTAGCTTTCCCTCATTGGACGCCGTATACCACTACTTACATGGTACGTTGTGTTAGGAATGTTGAGAGCCAGGACTGAAGGTTACCGTAATGGTGGAGCTTATGTAGAAGAAGGCTGTGTGGAACAGTGTTGAAGGCCTTTGAGAAGTCGAGAATAGCCATGTCAACCTGGTTTTGATGCTGTCATATGCCAAAAGAGTTGATGTACTGGGATATTATGTTTGCAACATTTCTCTAATATGTATCCAATCAGTCGTTGATCTGTTTTGTCTGAATCCACATTGGAAGTCACCTAGTGTTTCTTCAGTGAAAGGCTGTAGCCTTTTGGCAACTACTTTTGTCAGTATTTTGTATGTAACATTTAATAGCGAAATTCCTTTGTAGTTTGTGCACTGAAGTTTGGAAGCTTCCTTGCATAGTGGGGTTAACAGTGCTGTTTGCCATTCTGTTGGAATTTTCTCTTCTTGACAAATTTTAGTTATAAGTTCTGCTGTGATGAGATCTTCTCCAGGGGCTTTGTGGTTTTTCATAGAATTGATTACGTCTGAAGTTTCTTCTAGAGTTGAGTATTTTATTGAAGGGTCTGGTCCTCCATTTGGTGGTTGATTATCTTCATCTTGTCTAATGTCTGCACTTATGTCAATGCTGTGATGCTCCTACTTGTTACATCATTTTTGGAAAGATTTTGGCCATTGTGAATAATGCTTATTCTCTGCTTATATTTAACCCTTACAAGAAGATGATCAGAGTCTGCATCTGCTCCTTGATAGCTTCTTACATCTAGTATGTCTAGTCTGATCCTAAAAACGATTGATTAAAACGTGGGTAATTCAATCTGGTTTCAATCTGCATATATTAGCTATGAAGACGCTGTCACAAGAGTTAAAAGAAGTAACGAAAAGTGTCATAAGTTCTGTCAATTTTGTAAAGGCAAGCATTGATGCATCAAACAATGCTCTGCTATTTCACACCGAAATGAGATGGTTGTTGAAAGGAACAGTTTTAAAATGTGTTTTTGAGCTTCGTGATGAACTCAAAACTTTTTTAAATGAGAAAGCAAGACCGCAGTTCGAAGCTCTTTTTAGTGATCAAAGTGAATTGCAGAAAATAGCTTACTTGGTTGACATCTTCGCTATCTTAAATGAGTTAAATTTATCACTGCATGGACCAAATGCAACATCCTACAATTTCCCTAAAAAGATGTGATCCTTTAAATTTTAATTTCAGCTTTGGCCAAAAAAATTGAATGAAAATTAAATGTATACGTTGCCCATATTATCTTGTTTCATGATATTGAACCAGACAAAGGAATTACAATGATAAATTCTGTGAAGGAACACTTGCAAATGCTTACACACGAAATTTCATCGTACTTTCCAAATCTACCTCACACCCCATTTGCACTTGCCAGAAGTCCATTCACAGTCAAAGTTGAAGATTTTCCTGAGTCGCGGTAATTTCCACAAAAATTGCTCAGTACAGGATTTTCCTGGATTGACAGCGATACAGCAAGAAATGATTTCTCTACAATGCCAGTTACAAAATTGTGGATCAAGAGTTTGCAGTCATACCCTTCTCTGTTGCGTTTTCCTCTTTCTTTCCAACATATCTTCGTGAAACAGGGTTTTCCAGCTTGTTGGTAATCAAGCCTAAAGATAGAAGTAGACTTGTGGAAGATCATCTTCGTTCTGCTCGTGCAAAGACTGTTCTGAGCATTTCTGATCAGGTAAGAAAGAAACAATCTAAACCTTGGCACTGATGTTGGCTTTTAGCATACTGTTGTTAAATTAAGACTGTTACCCATGCTACACCATGCTTCAAGAACAAATTTCATTTCTTTGTGATCAGAAATTAATATTTCACACTATATTGTTTTTTGTGATTAATGCTTAAATTATGTTCAATTTGTAACAATGAAATAATTGAATTCTGCATATCAGACATTTACATTACGAATCATAACAGTTATGAAGTAACAATGAAAATTATTTTATGGTTGGGGGTCGCCACAACATAAGGAACTTTATAAAGGGGTCGCTGCATTAGAAAGGTTGAGAACCACTGCTCTAAATAATTGTATATTTTTTATAATGACTATGAAATTTGATTCATATTTTAATTTGATAAATACAGGTAACAATGACTATTGCTCTTTTCATTATATTTAATAAAATCTTAAATAATAATTACTATTGCTCATTTTATATTTACAATTTTTGTTTAAGCCCAAGTTTTCACTAAGGTAGTATAGTCGACCGATTGTTATGCTGGTAAAGGTTTTTTTTTCCAAATATTTTGCTGTATTCATGTTGAACATTTCCTATACATTTACTATACCCAGGTGACCCAACTTATCACGCTCATTCATTTCATAGTAAAATTTCACATACCTTATTGTCCAAAGTTGTCATTTAATGGACCGATTTCTATGAGATGGAAGATCATTAAAACATGTCTCGTTGAGGTGTGGTTTCTCTCGACTATTCATCTTGTGATTGCTCTTGAACATTCAATCCTGTTGAAGAATGATTACAGCTCAAGATAAAGGAATGCTTAATAAATTAAGCATGTGTATTAGTATCAGAGGGGTAGCGAAGTGGGGGGGGGGGGGACGGACGGACGGACGGACAGATGTCCCTGGGTGCCAAAATTTGCTTTGATATTATTGTATTGATAAAAATAACGGGTTTGAGAGTTGAAAAAAGAAAAGGGGGCGCTTTAAAATGAACCTTATCCCCGGGCGCCAAACATCCTTGCTACGCCTCTGTTTAGTATCATTTCAAACTCTTTTTACCCATCAAAATTGACTTCACATTTAACACACTAGCACAGTGGTTCTCAAACTTATTCAAATAAAGTTAAACTTTAAGCTAAGGAGGGCTGTTAGTTTTGACCAATGATTATAATTATTGTTAAGATATTGTACATCCCCCACCACTTACAGCAGTTCTTCACAACCATTTTTGCCCCACTCCCCATCTGAACACCCAAAAAGGTTTCATATCACCACCTCCCATATTCCCTTATAGAAAAAGCATTAAAAAAGTATCGGGTATTTCAAATTTGAGGCATGCTAAGGTCTCAGTAAAGTGTAGTGACCTTGAAAAAGTGTCCCATCTAACATTAATTAAATGCCCCCCCCCCCCCAAAACATTTCCAAACCCTTTTCATGATAACAGTAAATAAATTTTGTTAAGATTCTTCATTTCTACTCAACTAATACTGTGATATCTACTTCTTAGCCCTATTATTAGCTTTCTTCATGGTAGTATAAAATTCGTAAATGGTTATAAAAAATAGAATGCATTATTTATTTGTTTTAACTTAAACTAATGTATATTTATAAAATGATTGTTATATTATTATTTTTCAGTTAGCCCAATGTCAAATGTAAACAATGCTGTATCCATGGATATTATTTTGTAGACAATCAGCTGAGTTCCCTTTTCAATGAAAAGTTGAATTAAAAGTAACTGAGGCAGATTGTTTTCTATTTTGATGTCTTTTTATTTAGATTGTAAATTTTGTGTTTGAGCTAAATTAATTAAATTTAAATATATTTTGACAGCATCTATGATGGGCAGATGTCGATGAGTATGATTATGATGACAATGACTGTGGGACTCAAAGTGGATTTGTGCATTTAGACCAGACATAAAAAGCATACTGCTTACTAATGAATGTTTAAACAAGAGAGATATAAGGAGATTTCAAAAGCAAATAGACTTTCTCAAACTCTAATTTACTGCAAATTGGGTTGCATATATTTGTTAGTACGCAATATGCAGGACAATGAACCAAAGAAATTTTCTGTTTATAAAATTGGTATAACTTCATTGAAGAGTTTTATCAACTAAGAGGATTTATTAAGAATACAGTACTTATTTAAGTACTTAGTTTACAAGACTGTGGTCCAGGGAATCCTTATTTGATGAAATATGACTAAGGACAGATTCATGGCCATACTGAGTTTCCAAAAATTTTCTGATACTGAAAATAAAGGAGACAAGCTGTGTAAAATTGGGAGACTCTTAAGTTCCTTAATGCAAAATAAAAAGAACTGTATCAGCATCATGAAAATGTAGCAATTAATGAACACTTTTGGAAACATATGACATGATGACATTTAGGCTGCGTTCACTCCTCTGTACTGTATACAATATATACCAATGTTATTCAAAGCTCAAGTGACACCGTTCCAATCTTAAAATTTGCTGATGATGCCACCATCATTGGCTTACTATCTGAATGAGAAGGCTTATACCGCAACTTAGTAACAAGCTTTATCAATTGGTGCGATGAAAATTTTCTCCTGCTGAATGAGTCAAAAACAAAGGAAAGGTTGTTGATTTCAAGAGGGAGGAACACCAGATTACAGATCTCAACATAAAAAATCAAAGTGGAGAGAAAGTAGATGCATATAATTTCTTAGGTGTCACCATTAATAATAAGCTAACATGGCAGGAGCACTGACAAATGCTGTATAAGAAATTCAGAAAGACTCACCTTCCTCAAAAAAACTGTACAATTTCGGCGTAAACTTATTCTACAGTTCAACAATTGGAAGCCTGCTCAATTTCAGTATTATCTGCTGGTGTGGGAATTCAACGTCTGATATTAAACACCACATAAACCAACTTATCAAGAAAGCTAGGAACATAACACAAACTAAACATCTTTCACTGGAAGAACTATTTGAAGAAAGATGTTATTCTAAAATTAAACACATTTTGGATGATACAACCCTCCCTCTTCATCACAGATACTTAGGATTGGTCCGTTCTGTACGAATTCTTTCCATCACGGCAAGGACTGAAAAATACAACAATTCTTTTGTTCCCTAATCTTTATGAATTTACCAGCGTGCTCCCCCTTAAGTCAAGAATCTTAATTAGAACTAATAAATCCCTGATATGGCTAAGAGAACTCATTGAATGGCTGCTAGTGAAAAATTTATTACAAATGTCTTGTGTCAAATTGTTATCTATATGTGCTGAAATTGTACAATGCAATCATAAAACATTTCCATTTGTTTGGATCAATAACAGAATCTTATCTTATCTTTGACGATGAACCAGTTACTTTAAAGTCTGACATTTTTACATGTGCGCTGCAACATGACAATAACAAACAAAATTTAAATTACATTTCCAAAACAAGGGTAAAAGGGTCAGAGTATATATTTCAGATCCTTTGTTTGTGAAACATTTTTATGTTTTAATAAAGAAAGAAATTGTTTTCAAGAATGTATATGCATCATCTGGTTGACCGATTAGATAATCTGATCGATATCTCTGATATAAAAAAATTAATAAAAATGTACCTTTTTTCTTAGCTTTTATTTTTATTTAATTCTTACTAATAATTTTTTAAGTGCTAATTACATGCATATGTTTGAAAATTATTTTATTTTATATTACAATTGTGACTTTTTGTGACATTATTTCCTTGATTGATACGTTGTCCACAAAGTGAGTCTATTCTTTTGAAAAATTAATATTTGTTGTAGTATTAGTAGTATTGAGTATATGGTAATAAAATATAAATTTAACTAATATAATTGGAAACAATTTTTTCTCCCTTCTTTGTAAAGCTGTGATGCTATGTTTTTTGTTGACTCAAAAATGTTTTGTTTTGCCTAAAAATAATAATAAATAAATTTTGGAAAGTATATTTTGAACAAACACCTAATATCAATTAAAGACCATGCAATTACCTTTAGCTACAAAATTACACTTATGAGACACTTTGATAGTTAGTTGTAATAACAAATTGAAAAATCTGCTGTTTTTTTTAGTTAATAACTGCAGTAACTACAGTAAATTAAGATTTATAACATGCTCAAAATGAATGATTATTCCTGAGGAGCCGTGTTGAATGACAATTTTTTGCTTTTTATTGACTTGCATTGGAACAAATGATTTACACTAATTTTACAAGTTAGAAGAGAAAGGTGATTTTATAATGAATTATAATATTATAGGCTTACATAATTAATCTATTCTTCAACATCTCTTTGGTTAATGGAATTGTTTTCCAATGTGGGGCATACAACCCACCTTATGTACACACCCCACATTATGCATACATCTCACAAGGTGACACCCAACTTGGTGCAGTTTGAAGATTAGAGAGAGCGAGACAAGCAAAAAAATATTAAAAATGGTAGCAATCAGGTTAGGTAAAAGGAACTGAGCAAACCTGAAAAAAGATGCATTGTTACAATGCATCCCCTTTTCAGAAAATTAAAAAAATATAGTCGTGTTGTTTACTAAGGCTGGCTAAACACACCCCCCCCCCTCCCCTAGGCCCAGATTAAACAAGATTTTTGGAAATTCATGGGAGTGCTGTGAAAAAGTTTTAAAAGAAATTTAAGCTATACTGTGTTATATGTTTTACAAAGACAAATGTATGTGATGGACAGTGATGACCAGCACAAACGGTAAACAACTTCTTTAAATCACTACAGTCTAAACTTAAACATGTTTTTAGGTTTTCATTCTTAAATATAGCCTATACTATAATAATGGAAGATAAAAATGTTTTAATTATCACATTTTTTTAAATAAAATAAAATAGCTTTCAATTAAGACATAGATTTGTTTATTCATGCATACAGCACAACTAGCAGCATTTATTAGGAATCCTATCAGTGATCAGCATTATAGATAAGGAACTGATCACAGAAAAGGTACTAGAAGGGCACAACAATTTGAAGGGATGCTATATGGCTTTTATGGTGGAGCCAATGAAGATTACAAACTACCACAAGAACTGTACC
>CAXITT010000301.1:65829-85335 GCA_964033795.1 Lymnaea stagnalis | reverse complement strand
TATGGTGGAGCCAATGAAGATTACAAACTACCACAAGAACTGTACCCTTTGGGCAGCCAACCAACTATGAAACAAAAAGCGTGATCTTTACCATGAAAAATAATAAAGCCCCAGGAACCGACCTTATCACTGTGGAACTTATAAAACTAAGTGAAAACGAACTGCATAGACAAATATAGAGCTTCATATCAAGAATTTGGCAGGAAGAAGAGAAATGCCAAATAAAAAGGGGTACTGCGCTCAATTCACATGAGAGGATCTAAACTGGAATGCTCAAATTACAGAGGAATCTTCCTAATTAATGTAACCTACAAAATCATCAACAAATTAATAGCAAAAAAACTGAAAAGGTTTACTGAACATATTCTAGGTGACTATCAATTTGAATTCAGACAGAATAGACCCACCACATATTTCAACCACCAGATGTCTCCAGAAGAAATGCTAAGAAACATCCCCATACACCAACTATATGTGGACTACACAACAGCTTAGACAGGAAATATCTGCAAAGTGCACTATATTAACTATAGAAACTTGGAGTTTCTATATATAGAAACTTGGAGTTTCTAACTATAGAAACTTGGAGTTTCTAACAAACTTACCAGGTTTATACATGACGATGGCTACCTCCAAAAAAGAATCAAAGTACAGGAAGAGTACTTGAGGAACTTTCATATTAATCAGGGCCACTGAGTCAAGGACACTCACTGGCATGTATCCTATTTAACATCCCTTTAGAAAGCGTTATGAGAAACATGCATGTGCGCACCAAATGAACTATCACAAACAACTTCCAGAGAAACATACATGTGAGCACAGTCATGTGCGCACCAAATGAACTATCACAAACAACTTCCAGAGAAACATACATGTGAGCACAGGATGAACTATCACAAACAACGTATCAGAATCTCAACCATCAGGACACCAACCAACTTTAAAAAGCCGAACCAGTGCAGTACCTGGCATATGCAGACAACATAGCTTTAGCGTGGAGAAGCAGCATTGATATAATTTAAGCATTCCATGAATTAGAAGAGTTACCTCTAAAGGTAAATGAAGCGAATACAAAGTGTATGTTAGTCACGTATCAGACACACAGGTGACAAAATCAAAGTAAACAAGCACACCAGAGAGAGAGAGTGAGTGAGCAAGAGAGACAGATGAAATAATGACAGAGATGAAAGGATAAAAGCAGTCCATTCTTCTTATTTCGGCCACACGAGCTAAAACTAGGAAGCAGAAATCTCTCAAGGATAACTACCATGGCCCTATACACAACTTTACCTGTTCAATACCTGGAAAATCATACGAAAAATATACAGTCCAGTGTTAGATAATGATGGATGGGTGTATATATCCCCTCGGGCTCTGGTTGACAAGTTTGCTGGCTAAAGAGGTGCTGCCCCCTAGCGCTAGACTTGGACCAAAACCACCATTATTGCGTGAGCCTATGCTGGCAGACAAAGAGCGTGCATAGTATCTGCCGAAAATGGAAGCACTTAAAGGGCTACCAGCTGTGGAAAATCTACAGCTGGAAATAAAACATCAGAAACAGGGTAGGGAGCATGATTACATGTTGCCCTTTAGTATAAGAGGCATGAGGTGGGTAGTGGCAACTCATGCCAATGGTTCTATTTAAATAGCAGTTAAGGTAGTTGTACCTAAGCAACCGTTTCGTCCCAGCTGCTTCGTAAATTAGTTTCAAGGTAGAAACCCACTGTAGAAATCTGTATCTGACGGCGTCGGGCGTTCCCAGAGATGGGCAGAGTAAGATTTTAGGATGTAAATACACCATCCCGACTCCTGATGCTGTGAGAGAAGCGTCACCGGCCTACCGGATGTCCTTGTGCTGGGGTGACCTCCACTGGTAGTCAATGGTAGAGTGAGTGCGGGCTGGGGCTGTCCTGGCAAAGGGAAATCTCCAACGTTCCGCTACCCAGCCCGATAACTCAGGCTTGGGGAGTGAGGGTGTGTGTGCCTTGGGGAGGGCATAAAGAGCTAATGTACTAGCTCGACAGCCCGCTGATGCAATTTCCTAATGAACATTTTCAGTACCGGAACCATCCGTAGTTGCTGCAATTTAAATGTGCAGGCTGCTTTGGGCAAGAAACCTTGAGAGGATATTAGATTGTAGAGCAGCAGAAGTGATCTACAGACAGAAGCCTAGGGGTTAACGGCTCATCCATCGACCAAGACTGATATGGAGTGAGTTGTAAAGGACTAAAATCACCTGGAAGTGTAAAGTCATGGATCAGCTTAAAAGGGAGAATGTTGTAGAGCAGACCAGGCCCCTATGATGGGCTGTAGCACCTATGATGATGATGTCTGAATGGTAGGATGTGGTGAAACAGGCCAGGGCCCTACTAATGATCAGCATTAACAAATTGATCTGTTTATCTATCTCTATTTCTCCCATTTAGTAGCATACTTATTATAATTATTTAATTTGAATTTTTGGATGATGTTTAAGAATGATCAACACATAATTAAGTCTAGACATGGCTAAAAATCAAAATTCAGCATGTACTGTAGATCCCTATTCAAAGGCCTATTTACACAAAAAATATTTCAATGGTATAAGTGGGCCTTTGAGTCGGTCACAGGAGGTTTTCACCAGGTACATTGATTCTATTATAGAAAACAATAAGATTGTGTCTGTGTGTGAGCATATGACTGATTCTGTTCAGTGTTGTTACGGTATATATATGTAGAAAAGTGAAGTGAGTCGCTGTTATACATAATACTGAATGTTTAATAGTTTAAGTCTTTTTAATAAGCAATTATTTTTAAGGTTTCGAAGAAAACCTTTAAAATAATTTCCCAGCCAAAACTGAGAGAGTACACTAATAAGCAGATTACACACTTTTCAGGGTTTTCCTGGTCGAAACTAAGATTGTGGTTGGCTTATGATCCATTGGTAATAAATTTTCAAGATCCCAATAATGGCAAATTACCTCAAGATTATTACCCAGTGTGATAAATCAAGCATCAAGTTAAAATGTGAAAAAATAAACCAAAAATATTTTTTTTTAAATTAGTGGCATAGGTAATGAAAAATAAATAGAATAAAAAGGACTGGATTTACCTGAAGTAAAATGTTGACCAGTCATTGTCCTGGCATGTCATGATTCATCCCGCACATTCATCATAAGTTTATAAGAGCAGCTGTGAATTCTGGCAGTGATGGGGGTCTTCAAGTGATCTCTGTGAAAACAACAACTTTACCCTGGAAGTAAAATAATACATTAATTAGTAGAAGACAGAAACTTTATTATATTAGAGCGCAAGCTTGCATTAATATGAAGACAATATCAATATCCTATGAACAATTTTAACTTACCATCATAAAAAGTACCAAAAAAATTAATCACACACTTGGTGTAATCATTGCTTTTACACCAGCCATGTTTGCATGGTTGTTTTGACAAAAAATTCCTGGTTCTCTAAGGGAAAGTTGACATTTATTTAATCTATTAACTAGTTAAAGTCAAAACACTATTGGAATTAGGGAGGTGGTGTTAAATGAACAAAAGAAAACCTTCAAAATGGTCACGTCAAGCTCAGTGCAAGATTTTAACTACAACTGCATTACAGTAGTGAATCTTTAAAAAATTAAATAAGATTTTTTTTTCATAGATCAATGGTAATATAATTCTAACCTGCAAGATGTAACTCTTGATCATTACTACTATGATTTTAACCAAAAAAATATATGCTATAGCGACTGATGAATCTAAATATAAGAAGCAATCCATCTAAATAGCTCTTTTGAATTTTTTAATCATTTCTTTTACAGCAAAAATGCACTCAATATGTGATGTCAGAAGGAAATTTAGATTTTTTAGGAATTTTTATCTAATTTTAACTAAATTAGGAATGTGCAAGACTTTACCCTAACCTAATCAGTGAAACTAGCCATTCCAATACAGTCTTTTGATATTTTTTACATGCACTTGCGGGATTTGTCTTTATATAAAGTGCATTCAAAGGATCAAGATACTAATATTTATTATTGGAAGGGGGATTAGGATGATTGCTAGGTGTTAAGAGAAAATGTAAAGATATGTGTTTATTATGGCATGTAATCGACTAGGACAGAGGCTCCCAGACTTTGTCCTGCTGCAACCTGAAGTGTTAAAAAATTAATGGACTTAATGCAAGCCATTTATAATTAAGTTGGTATTTTTCACTAGTTCTCCAACCTACTACTACCACTGTTTGGATAATGTTACGACGATCACAGATATATTATATATGGTTTGTTATGGTTTTCTTCATTAAATAACTTCAATTTACTGCTCTTTTTTAACATCTCTCCTAACTCTCTGCCCAATTTTTATTTTAGTCACTTTTATATTTTCCTATATGTCTCAATTAACAGAGTTATCCCAAAATAATTCACGAAAAAAATCATAACTTTCTTTAGAATTGACCTACAAACATAAATTTAGTATCAATGAATTGCATTAATTGCATTTTTCAGGCCCAATCTAACCAACTAGCTCTTAAAGCTATAAATTCATTTTGAAAATTTTACCCAAGTACCTATTACTGTATGTAATACTCTGTTCTTATTAAAGTATTAAAGTAGCAGTTGGTTTTGTGCAGCGTCTATGCTGTATCAATTAAATATTGTTTTGATAGAGTCGAGTGAAATTAATGAGGTATGTCTTCTTGTATAAGTATAAGGTTTCAAAAATCGATTAGATTGTTTAAAAAGTGCTATTTTACAGTGCACAAAGAATGTGGCTTATTTATTAGAGCAAAATTGAAAAGACGTGGGTGCTGGATTTTTTCTTGGCCGACGCTCAAGTGGTAGATTACCTATAGAACTATATTTAAAATATAATTAAAAAATACAATAAAATTATAAACATAAACGTATTCTTACTTGCTTTTAGCTTTACGACACATTTGTTCTTTGTGTTTCTTCAACGCTACCGGTTCATGGAAGGTCTTCAAAATTGACACATTTCTCGATTGATAGTTATGGCCAATGGTTCTAAGATGGCAACCGAACAGGAAGTATCCGTCCTAACCATCACGTGACCAACCGAATATTATAAAGCCCTCACATGACCAGCCGGGTCCAAATAGCCAATCGCTACTATAGGTACCAGGCCGGGTACCTATAGCCACTCCGTTAATAAAATGTGAAAGCATAATTAAAATAGATATATATTTTTTTAAAGAAATTACGAATTGCTTGCTGCTTACAAATAGTGCATATTTCATTTCATCAATTATTATTCAATCCAAAGCGTTTGTGTTTTCTTTGAATGTGTTACTTTTGTAACAAAGTGTCCTGAATAACAGGTTTTTTTTTTTAAAATGCCCAATTGTTTTTCTCTTTTTAATCTTAAATTAATAAACAATCTGCCCCGCCTGTTTTCTAAAGAGGATAATCCAGTAGAAAGCTTTACACCCCCCACCCTCAACACACACTCCCTTTTGATACTGTTGTTGGGAATTAGCATTCCGATTATCATGCCAATTCCATTTCTTTGTACTAGTTTTAGAAACAGTTATTCTTCCTAAATCCCAAATTGCTTCTTTCTAAATCTTTAAGTTTAAAATAAATTCTATGGATTTTTATTTTATTTTATAAAATGTGTTAAACTATATGGAAGAGGCAAATGTAATTGAAATAAAGGATTTCGGCATGTCCCATATTTAGTGATAAATTATATGATACTTTGTGGTCCCGGCCCCCTCACGGGGTCTCTCTGTCAAATTACAACATTTAACACTGGGACTTTTCCACCTGTGTAAAAAGTTGAATACTTCATTTAATGCTCATCTGCAGCTGTGGTTTTCAACATTTCTTGTGTTGTAACCCTTTAATACAGTTCCACATGTTGTGGTGACCCGATGGTCTTAGGCGACCCCTGTGTAAGGGTCATTGGGACCCCTTCCTCAAAGAGGTCGCGACCCAAAGGTTGAGAACCACTCATCTACAGTATTTAGATATGGAATTTTTTAACTTATAAAGAACTAGCCAATATACCCAGCGTTGCGAGGGATTGCATTAGGACCCCGATCCTGGTAAGACCCCAATTCCAATGGAACCCCAATCCCATTCTCACCATGATCCTGGCACAACCCCTTTTCCCGGTGGGATTCCGTTTTCTTGTGTGCCCGGATCCAGGGGGAATCCAGATCCCGGTGGGATTCCGATCCCATCTGTGTCTTGATCCCAGTGGGATCCTGATCTTGGTGGATCCCGTTGGCCTACCAATTCCGTTTGGATACAGTTCTCTGTGGGGCCCCGTTCCACCGAGGGACTCTCTTTTCCGATGTTAACCCTTTTCCCGATAGGATCCCGATCCCAGCTTGATTGCGTTTCCCAATGGGATCGCGTAACCAATGGATTTCAGTTTACTGTTGGATCTCGTTCCCCATTTTGATCCTGTTCCTCTATGGGATCATGCTCAGTGCGATTTTGTTCAAATAAGCTTTTAGATCCCATTATATATCTCCTTGAAACAATAAAGAACCTTCTGGAACATTCTAGATAAAATGTAATAGACTATCTTCAAGCCATCTGAATGAAATGTTTGATAGAATAAGATAACTTTGGCATAGGCTGTGAGGCTAGGGCCCCAATATTAATGTGATCCCACAAGAGAATGGGGTCCAAGCAGAGAATGTGATCCCACTGGGGAATGTAATCACAGCCGGTAACAGAATCCCAGTAGGGACAGGACCATTTGGGAAACTTTAAATTATGAATTTTGACTAGGCCAAGCTTTAACTTTATATCAAACAGACTAGGCCCCAAAATGTTTACAAAAGTTATTATAAATGTTTTTGTAGGAAAACATTTAAACTTTTATTCCAAATTATCAATAAACAATATCATATGATGCTTGCAAGCCAACTGTTGTTTTTAAAAAATTAAAAGCACAGCAAATCATGCATGTTAGTCTGCGGGTCATCTGTAATGTCCATTAAAGTATACAAGTCCTACTGTTGCCAGCTCAAAGTGCTTACCTAAATTTAAATGTATTGTTAATAAACCCTGATACCAGTAAAACACATCCGTTTAAAAAGGTAGATCCAAATATGAATGTAAGATAAAAAAGACATGAAATTTTTATTGTTAATAGCTTTATTGAATAACAGAAGTTAGAAAGGCCTAGCCTAAATCTAAACGTATCATGTCCTGCTGTAGCTCGTGCCTCTTAAGAAACTGTAACATTTCGACATCTTTAAGGCCTGGATTGGTATCAGGACTCTGAGGAGTAAGAAAGTATCAAATCTAACACTCACACAATGAACCAGCTATTTGAATTGAAACTCACAGTTTTGAGAATTTTAAGAAATCACATTGTATTTGATATGTAACAGAAATGAACATACTCATGAAATGTGCACAAGAATTTGTATTACATCCATCAATTTTTTGTGTTGTGATGTCATTGTTGTATTGTTACGGTTGCATCCCTTTGTTGTCAATACATGAGGCCTGTAATTCTTGAGTTGAGATGTGAGAGGCCATGTTGTTTTACCCGTAGCTAGTCATTAAAAATCTAGACATCAAGCTGAACAGATGTTTCAGTTTTCCTTGTGTTAGAGATAGTATTACAATATATAACAGAAAGCTCAGCAAGTGACCCTGGAGTGGCAGTCTTGCAAGAGAACCTTTACTGATGGTTTTCTTCCAACAACTAGTTCAACGCACATATTGTTATTTGATGGGTGAAGAAGAAACACACACTTTCATTGTAATGAATGAATGTTCACAAAACTTTTAACGGATGGCAGGTACTACAATTAATTAGCCATACTTGCAATCAATTACTTATCCAAGGCAATTTAATGTTGTTCTTATTTAAGACTGATCATTTTTCCAGTATTTTTATACCCGACCGTTTACATGAATGAAGCTCATCAGGTTGTTGTTTACCTTAATGACCTGAGGCTCAGTGGCTGGCTGGCGACGATGACTTGAACTCTCACAGTAGCCAAAACTAGAAAACAAGTTTACAGCAGTGCTAGGATGAAAATAAATAGTTTTCTAAGCACATTCACCTGTATTGGGACTATGACAGCATGTTTTTTAAACACATATTTTAAGAAATAACATTATGAGATTTTTTAAAATATGTGGTAAAAAAAAGTGTACATTGAAATGAAACTATGAGCAACTTAAGCACATTTGACAACAACACTGATAAACTTACAAGAAAAAAAATGTATAGGACATTTCTATATCATAGAATGCCAATGAAGCACAAGAACACAGTATCTGAAATTGTAAAGGACACACAAATGACTTATCAGAAGTAGGGAATTTCTTCCTCATCATGAAGTACTGAACCAAATCAAAGTTACAACAAAATGTCTAGATCATACTGTAATTCATGGTATCATAGAGTTAGTGGAATATAGAAGTATTTTTAAAAAATTACCTTTAGTTGTTCAATGGTCTGAATATTTAAACGTGTCATTTTTATATTTACTTTATTTTTATTTTTTAAAACTTAATTTACTTTTATTTCCACAATAATTTAATACCATGTCATCAACTGATTCTGTTTCAGTCAGTTTCTGATATGACAAGGAGGTTAAAGGCAGGGTCAGAAGCTATGGAGGCCATGGGTACAGTCAAAATGGCGGTTATAAGGCTATACTATATATATAAATATTAGTACTTCCTGTGAAAAACAGATAATGATAAACACAAGTCTTTTGGCTCAGGGCTCCTACAGCTACAGGGCACATTTCTCCATGGATAATCTGGTACGGGATGGGGGAGGGGAAACTCTACACATGGACTTCTATTATGATATTTACAACAGAAAAAAAACTTTTATTCTGTCAGGACTACAGTAGAAACTTAACTATCTGGACTCGTATTTTGAGACCCTGCAATGTTCAATGTACATCTGTAAGAGAGTGAAATGTCTTTAAAATGGAGTTGTGAGTCAGATCAAAGACAAGCTTGTCACAGAAGACAAGACACACATCTTTTAAGTTAAGGATTAAAACTGAAGTGATTTTAAGACTTAATCAGAACATTTTTTATTGTAACACATACCTGGACTGCCAGTTATTATTTAATTTCATAATTCAGATTTTTAAAGAACCTTAGAATAAACTTGGTCAAAATTAGTCCAGATATTTGAGTTTCTACTGAATTGACAAGTTGCCACCACCAATCATCAAGCCACTCAAATTGGAAGCTGTCTTGTGACATTGGACGGCTTGCAGCCTACAGTTGATAATGGTAAAAAGATTATTATTGATAAGACGTACCTTGGCAGCACTTTGAACTGTATTAGCATCCAATATGCTGTATGGTGTTTTCATTTCATGCAAACGTATAGTACACAGACTTAAAAGCATACCAAAAACACCACTGAAAAAATACATTTTAAAATTTTAAGTTGCAAGAACACCACCTAGAATAAAAAATGTAGGAATGATAAAAGACAAGTTAAGATCTTCACTACCGGTTTATTTAAAATATTGTATTATACTTTTCAGCTCCATGTACAGTACAACTGACTAAGTTAGTGCATACATTATTAATTTTTTTTTAAATTTCAAAAACTAATTTGAACCCACCTAAATATACAACCCACATAAAACTGAGCGAAATAGAAGTATGGAAACTTCACAGCTTCCAGTGCATCACCAAGAAAGTAACTTGAAGGAGCTAGAACAATAACACTGAAATGGAAAGTTTTTTGTGTGCCATTAGCGAGAATAGCAAATAATAAAGAAAACCGAAAAGACAATTTATAGTTATTTACTATTTTATGGCACAGTAATGGTTCTCTCTCTCTAGTTGAATTAACCCTTTCTTTATCGCTGGTTTTGGCATCGATTTTTGCTGGGTCAATTAAAAAAACAAAACTTTTTGTATTTTTCATTCTCTATCCGATTCGCTTATTAACTTCTCTATAGATTAACAAATAAAGAAATATATAACATTGAAATATGACATCAACATGACGTCCTTGGTATTTCAGAAAATTTCTTTGCCTCTTTGTTATGATGACAGTGTGATGTCCTTGGTAACTAATTGAAAGTTGGTGATCGTGACATCACGTCGACGTCATCTGTACCGAAAGGGAGTGACGTCTTTAAAAGCTCTGCCATTGTAAAATGGGCTAATGCTAATTACACCCACCACTAATTTGCACTGGCAACAGCCAAACTCCCCAAAGTGACCAGTCTTTGCGTACACACTGCTATATTCATAACTCTTGATATGTCCTAGTCACTAACTAACATTTAATAAAATAAAATACTATATCTACAACAAAATTAATGGATTTTAAAAAAAATTCTTAAAAATAATTAAAAAGTACCTGTAAAAATAACAGCAAAATAGCCTTTCAGGTGCTCTGAAATGAAACAAATAATTTGATTGATTAGTTTAGTTCTAACTTTATAGTTCAGACAAAACACTGTAATAATAATGGTCCCTTTAATTAAAGAAACAATAACATATAATAAACATAAATTAAAAAGAGTAATAATGGTCTTGTATTTAAATAATGAATTTAAATAATTCTCTTTCAGAATTGTAATAATGGTCTCATTTAAGGTGTAATAATGGTCTCATTGATGGTGTAATCATGATGTCACTAAAGGTGTAACTATGGTCTCATCTACACAAATAGTAAAAAACTCAATAATACAATCATTGACATTTTTTAGTTCCAGCTTTATGATTTTAACGCATCCTGATGTGCTTCTCAAGTTAGAGTTATTTATAACTCTGTATTAGAAATCAAGCAGTAGTATTGCCTTTCATGATAACCATTATCCTCTTAAAAGTTTTACCATGATCTTTCCATCACCTTCAGTTTAAAGAAACTCAACTTCTCCTACATTTTAACCAGCCTGCCAGCACATGAAACATCAAATGTGCAGCACTATTTTAAACAATGCAATCCAACAAAAATCAAAACATAATAATACAATCAACAGTCGATAACTCCGATCTCCTTAACTTGGACTCTACTTAATTCAGACGCTGTCAGTGAGCTTTCAAATATTTTAAACGTAATTTAACTAAGCATTTTTGCCCCCCTTCGATTGAGACTTTTTGATACTGTAGCCTAAATTGTCAACTTCCATGAGTCTCCATACTTAGTTAAAGCCCAGTCCCATGCTGGAAGGCTATTAATGTTATGCGGTAGCCAGGGCCATGCAAAATGGGAGGATGGGGGGGGGGGGGGGGGGGGGGGGGGCTGAACAGCGCACCATCTTTAGAGAGTGCCGAATATCATAATTTTTAATGCAAAATATGTGTCATATACTTTTTGTGAGGAGGGCCCCTAAAAAAATCAGACTTTGAACCATGTGCGGCTTTTGCTAGCCACAGTGCTGCATATAGAAGTACTTGTAGTGTAATGCAGAAGTAGACTACCCATACGTTTTAACCAGAACAATTGAAAGCCATAAATTTCAGCACATGCCAAATGATGAAGTAAATGTAACAGTAATGTTTAACAAGATGTTTTTTTAAGAGTAGCAGAAAAAAAGATTCTGTTTCAAACATTAATTTATTCGTTGATAAAAAAATCAGTTATAAACTCCCCCCCAACCCCAAGGTAGAGTTTTCATAATTTGGGCAGACGCCACTTTCAGCCCCCTTAAGTGTTGACAGCATCTAAATTTTTAAAAAATAATTTTTAAGTGAGAAAAAGTATTTTTTACAAGTATAAGAACTGTACAATTTTTCTTTTTTTAAATTTTCATTTTGTTCATGAACTGTAGCCCTTCATTTTCATGATAGGAGTAGGAGGATAAGAATTAAACATATGTCTTTTTAAATAGTTCTGGAAAGCAAGGGCAAGAAGATTCAATAAAAAGTCTCAGTGTTATTTTTTCATTGATGAATCACTACAATGCCCAATGGAAATGTAAAAGAAAAAAAGCACAGTCTGTCCAAATTACAATGTAATTTTAACTTAAAAAATGCATGAAGCACTAAAATATATAAAGAGACCTTTCATCATACCTGTTGATTTTATAGGAACATGACTATGGATAATATATCATATATATTTTTTGTTACTTTCAATCTCAAGGTCATTGAGTGCTTGAATATGTGAGATGGTTGGCCTGCTAACTACTTGCCAGTTGGTTTATTAAAAATCTAGATCATCACACAATCAAAGAAACCAGAATTAGTGAAATAAGTGACACATGTCAACTGTTGGACAGATCTAGTCTAGTTGCAGAAATTATAAGATCTTCTCCAAATGTGATGGCTTATTCTAAAAACAAAAAATCTGAAGAAAAAAAATGATATCTGCACTTAACTTCCTGCCAGCTCTTGTCATTTTTATACAATGTTATCATTAGAACTACCAGTAGCTGAAAATTAATACCTTAATTTTAATCTTCCATGGATCAAATTGGTATAGCTTTCAAAAAAACCTGAAAATATAAAATATAATTACTCAAATTTATTATTTTTTTAAAAGGTTAACCAGCATATTAACAATGAGGAGGCTTAAGTTTAAAAAAAAAAAAAGAGACGATGAACCAGCTAATTAACTATGAGAAGATCTTTTTTCTTTTGTTGTTTGTATACTATGTATTTTTTCTTTCATATTAAGATATCCCTAGCAACAGATTCAAATCATTTACTGACTCTAGTTTTTTAGGGTAGAAAACAAAAACAGCACCATGAATTAATTACATTACAGTGCCCTGATTCATTTTCAAGAGATTTTAAGATCATAACAAATCAGCTGCAATATCAGAAAATAATGAAAACAATGAGCACACTGAACTATGTAGAGTGTAATTTTTTTAGAAATGCTACAAAGCAGTTCAAAAAATTATTAAAAACTATCTAAATTGAACACATCTAAAGATTACATGCCTAAACTAATTACATGAACACAAAAATAACATACCCAAACTAAGTACATGAACACACATCCAGTGATATCCATCCGGATCATATTGTGGATCCGTTTTTGCAACAAATAATGCAGATGACAAAGAAAGCATGAGCATAAAATAGGAGCAAGGGCTTGTGATCTGAAAATTAATTATAGACAGTCAACATTGGTAATCCTACTGGAACAATTTTTGACATGCTTTTTCGTTTATTTCATTCATTCTGTTATAGTTGTGGTGTTTTGTGGTCACTGAATAAGAAAAACATTTACTGGTAGCAGGTGGTGTGAATTTGTCATTATGTCATACATTATGAAAGTTGGTTGACATTTTATGATGAAATAATGTAGCTAAGAGAGCAGAATCGTTTTTTTTTCCTAACTTGCGGTACATTAGAAGCAAGTTTATTAAATACAAAATAATAACAATTTGCTTTTTGACTGGAAAATTCAAAAATGTTGTTCCTTGATCTCCAAATGTCCCTATCAGATGCCTTCAGTTTCAAGATGCTTTAATTTTAAGGTTAGCTGACAACAGCTGAAGCTTTAGCCAGTTTTTGTAATGCTTTCTGGGAGATCCTCCATTTTGCTTATTTTTTTTTTTTGTGTGTACAGGTTCCTAGAGGAGAGTGCTTTGGGTATACATTAGCTATACAAAACATTTTTTTCTTCCCGTTGATGCAATACCCTAGTGCCAACTAAGCAAACATAATGATGCAGATTGAAAAATCCTTAAGATTAATTCATTGGAATATTTATACAAATAGCAATCTTCTTCTATGATTGCGGTTTATTTGCCTGAAAATTTATTGTTTTTCCTTGCAATAAATTAAAATAATCCTTCAGTTTTGTACACATAAAAAGAAATACAATTTAATTTAACTGGAGTTGAACATGGTTACAAAAATTGTCACATTATAACTATAAATTGGAATTATTTATATATAACACCCTCTGATCTTGCATATGATATAACGAAAACTTGTATGGACGAGGTTTTATATTCATTTTATAAACTGAAATAGATCTAAATGCAGGGTTAATAAAATTCAGATTTTAAAAAAAACAAAAAAACAATAGAATTTAAAAAAATTTAAATCCAACTTTTAACAACAAAAAATATTTGTAAAAAATTCAGACTTTTAAATTTAAATAGATTATTTTCTTCCTTTCGAAAATGATTTCTTTAGATTTTGAATTGCATTTAAGCTCATAAAGATTAATCATAATGTAATTAATTGCATTTAAATCCACTTTTGGATTTTAAGTGCATTTTTAAGTTTTAAAAAGGATTTCTTAAATTTGAATCAGATTTGTTTATTTAAATTGATCAATTAATTTTTTTAAAGGATTTCTTTAGATATTGAAGGATATAATTTTTATAAAGATTAAACAAAAGGCTAAATTAAATTTTTGAATTTAAATATTATAAAAAGCATTGACATTTTTTTCGTCTTGGAAAATTGAAATTTATCATTATATTCCTATGAAAATGATTATAAAGCATCAAATAATTAATAAAATAAAAAAAGTTAAAAAAACCGTATAATCACCTTTAGTCTCTATATTATCTATAAAAATAAGAATTTTAATTCAATTTCAAATTATCAATACCAATTGCTTCATATTGTCATTCTTCATTGTCATTAAATTTAAGCAAAGTCTTCTGATTAAACAATTTGAATAGAAAAACATTATCCAGCTTTCTCAATCCCAAGTCCATTTCTAAATTCTAAAAACTGAAAAAGTTTAATTGAATAAAAATAAAATTATTTAATATAAAAATGATAAAACTGTGCAATGATAATTATATATTAAGAAATAATAGATTGTTACTAATAATACATAAAAACAGACAGGAGTTCTTTTTTAGCATTTAAAAATAAATAGATAAATTAAATAGAAATAATTAAATTAAATTTTAAATCAAGATTTTTAATGGTTTGATTTAAATCTGGCTTTAAATTGTTTGATTTAAATCATCTCAACCCAAATGTTTACCTGTTTATGAAACATCAAATCTGAAGTTGCTTTAAAGACTAGAACGATGTTCTGCATGACAAGGTAAACTGGGATGGGCTTAAAAAAAGTAGTGTTATATATATTTAACATGTAACCCCTGTGTTACAGTAGTAATAGTTCATAGTTACACTTCATAGTCAAAATCTGCTCTCTTGAGGAAGTGCAGTCACAGTTATTGAAAATGATCCAAATCATAAAATAAAGGTGTATTACCCAGTTGGTACTAATCACCCAGTTGGTACTAATCAATTTTTTATTTTTTTTTAATATCTAGGAAATAAAATCACTTCCCTGGTTAGCTTGATATTTTCTATGGAGAAACAGAACTAACCAGGTTGGCTAGAGCACGTGATCCAGAATAAATTGATAGTAGAAATGACATCATCCCAGGCAGCCACAGAGCACATTCATGCCTAAAATATCAATGTACCTGCCATGATAATTTTTTCAAAAATGCATCTAAATAATAAGAAATTATGGTTCAAGTCTACTTGCTACATTGTTATAGGGTGTTAGCTTTAAGATGTTAAGGTTTATAAACCTTAATAAAAATGATTTTATATTAAAATTGTTTATGCATGTATGAACTGACCATTCCTTCCCATGCAGAAAACCATCGATGTGACCAGTAGAAAGGAGTGCTCTGAACATAATTACACCAACCAGTGTCTGCCATCTGAAAATTTTGAAATAATTATAAAATTGTTACACTTTGACAAATTTATAGCAGAACTGACTTCAAAATTGAAAGAAAAATTCACTGCCACGCAAAGTAAATTAAAGTAGGTTTTATTATTAGGGGCTGCTAATGTTATTACTTATTGGAGTATCCCATTATTTGATGTGCATCTTATGTTTTAAAAATTTCTTGAAATGGTTTTCATAACCAGTAAGAATATATATTGGTAATTTTCAAAAAAAAAACTTTGTTGGTGGGGGGGGGGGGGGGGGAAGAGAGAGTGTTGTGTGAAAAAGTTATGCAACACCTTAATTTACCAATTGGACCACAACAGCCCCAGTTGCCAGAATATTCTGTTGTTATCATAATGTACAAATACTTTGAAGATTTTATTTATATTTTGTTGATTCATATTTTGTTAATCTATTTATTCCATTTAAATCATAAAGGGTTTTTATAAAGGTTTAAAGTAAAAGAAATTTCAATCATTCAGTAGTATTAATAAAACATTAGGATCTAGGATTTATTAAATGTTTATCCCACCTGCTTACCCTGGAATGTAAAATAATAAAATTAAGATACAGTATTTAAATAGCACATTCAAATTTTTTTTTTAGTGAAGTCAAAAAAACTTTTTCTAAAAACTTACCCTTGAAATATTGTAGGATATGTAAATCTCAGCACAGAGAGAACATACTGAGAAATAAGCGTAAAAATAAAAAATAATTATGATTTGGACCTAGTACTACTTTAGAACATCCTTGAAGTCATGAACAACTAAGTGATTTTTATATTTTACCTTCAGTTGCATTAATGAAGTTTAACAGTCTAATGTATCTAGTTTCCAATAAATGAATGTCATCTTTTTTTCGATTAAAAGACTGAATCACTAGTTACAATTATGAAATCTGCCAAGCATTTTTTAAATGACTAATATGTAGACTGTCTTTTTTTGTTGATACTTATCCATTTGGGATTGAATAAACTTTTAAAAATAATTACATCTCATTCAGAGGAATGCTTTGTGTTGGCATGGGGACTATGACAGATATTGTTTTTTATACTAATTCTTTTTCATTTCAGACAAAGTTTCTTTTTTTAAAAATTGTAATTCAAGAAATTTCTATACTTTCTATCCCCTTAAAAATGAACCTTTGAATGTCATAGTCTTTAATTTTAATGTAAGTAAATTGTATTTAAAAGTGCTACATAGATGTGGCAAGCTGTTATCTTTCTGACAATTTTAGAAAACATCTGTACAACATTAGAAAAAGAACATTTTATACATTTTAATAGTGGTAACCATATTGAAGCATCCAGTGTACTGTAAGGTAACACTTGAAATAATTTACATTGAGAATAAAACTGATAAACAGATTTGGGATGTTGACTCCGATTGGCATAAACCAAATCTATAATTTACATTTTTTTAAAATATTTGGTACTGCTTATTCAGCTTCAGCCCAAAAAATGTTCATTTATTCTTCATTAGTGCATGAAATCATTTTTATATTACTTTCCCTTTTTTCCATAAGCTTTATTAATTACATTGTAAAGTTATATGGAATTTTAATTCAGCTATTATTTATTTTTACATTTTAACTGATGAAGACTTGCAGTACCTGGTAGCTAAAAAAGCTGTATCCTTATTTTAAGTGCAACCCACACATGTTGCACAGTTTTTCAATTTTAATTTAATCTTAAAGTTACAGTTTGCTGTTACAGTTTTAAACATTAATAAAACAAACTTAGAATCATGAATAAAAGCAGTATATTTTTTTATATCAGTGTTACTGTAGTAGGCTTACAGTAATAATGACTGACCTTGTTGACAAATGTTGTGCTGATAAAAAGAACAACAAATAAACAAGTGAACATCAAGCCAAGTTTCATTTTTTTAGAACCTAATCACCAGTCTCCATAGGTCAGTAGATTCTGTTAAGTCCATCTTGAAACATGATGAAGATACTTTGTAGGCATACACAAACCTAGGCTTAGAGGCCTACAAAATATAAGATAATGTTTTTTTTTTAAATTTCATTTAAAAAAAAAAAATTGCAAGCAGTTTGGACATCATAAACTTTTTCTTTGTTTAAATATGACTTTGAAAACTACATTGATTGCTTTAAATTTTGTACAATTATTGAGTAAGCATATGCCTGTACCATTATTGTAAAGTCTAATTCAGTGCTGCATTTCCCACATGCCAGGTGCCAACCCTGCACCAGACAATGAAAGGAAAATATTGTATCACCAAAAAAAAAGAAAAAAAAAAGAGCTTAAAAACATAGGTATTTTATTTTGGGGTTTTTGTCTGGGTGATGTTTTACCCACCCAATTGCCTCATTCATTTGAACTTTCAGTCGAGAGGGAGGACATATTTTTCTTTCTGTGTTAACATGGAAAATAGATGAATGGGTAATAAAACATTTGGAATACAGTAATTATGCTTATCTATTGTGTTTAGTGAGACATGATTTTGACAATACAACAGACAAAGAATTTCTCCTCCGTACACTTCTAACAATAACAACAGCTTAAGATGATTTTCATTCAATAAGATTGATAAGATTGTGTTTAAGATATTTAATATATATATGTATATAAATATAGAAACCAACTGGAAGTAGTACAAGATCTAAGAATAAAGTTATTATTATAATCTTTTTCTCAATCTAAAATTCCTAAATTTGTAAGTAAACAAGGGAGGGACCACACTACTTATACTTATTTTTACCTTTTAATAAATTTTTTATGAGGTTATACTATAGCTAAATGTATCTTAAGTTTTAGTTTTATTAAGACTAAAGATTAAAGTAAATTTTTTGTTGAATTATAAATAATACAAATATACAAATATATAAATATTATAAAAACAGTAGTTTTTGCATTTAAATGTTTTGTTTGATTGTAATTATAAGTGTAAAATTTTTGGTCATCTGTTATTTGAGCATACTTGGTTCAGTGCAAATGAAAACCCTTTTTTTTTTTTTAAAAGTTAAAAATCAACTTATTTCATTATTTAAAGAATTTCATTTTGATAAGTAAAATACAGCATTTTTTATAAATTTTTTGTCTGGTATTTTTCCCCCCCAAAAAAACTATAATTTAAAAAATTTTACAAAATCAAAACAGTACACCTTCATGCATCTGTTGACAGTGTATTGTGGTATGCATTTCAGGAGAAATAAAAAAAATCCCTTTAAAAACCAACAAACTAATTGGAAATCAATAAAAACTTGCTCTATTAATTATTAAGAAGTATTTTAATATCTAGTTCCATCTTGAAATTAAGGAGCTTTTAATTAAAAAAGGCTCAATAATGATCAGTCCTTGTTGACAATGGCATTAGCATAAGTCATAAGAGATTAAGAAATTTTTCGTGGGTTACGTTCGTCATTGACATCTAGGTTAAAAAATTATGGGGGAAATTGGGCAACTGAAAAAAAAATTGGGATAGGCTTGTTACATTTATTAAATATTAAATTAACTAAATCAATTTATAAAATTATTCATTAAACAACCATAATCATAATTAATTATAACTGATTAGATTACAATAAGAAAAGACTAAGACATATTAATTAAGATGGGCAAGGTCTATTATACTTCTTATACTTTTACTTATAGTTTTAATTAGTTTTTAATTTATAGGCTGATATGATCTAATAGTATTATTAGGCATTAGGCTGCATTGTTATTATTATTTTAGTAACAGTTGTGAGTTTATAATTATGTTAGGAGTTTGATTTGCCCCTTGGCCTAGGGGGACACCGAAATTAATTAATTCTATACTAATACTATGCAATTATTTTTATGCAGCATATGCCAATGACATGACATGATATTGATGGTTTGCCTTGAGAACAGGGTTTCTATCAGCTATGTCTCCGGCCCCTCTACGGGCATGCTACATACCATTTC
>CAXITT010000301.1:28298-65126 GCA_964033795.1 Lymnaea stagnalis | reverse complement strand
GGGGTTGAAAAAAAAAATATTAAAAAAAAAAAAAACTAAATTAAGCATACCGGTATCTTATTTACATTTGTATTAAAGCTTAATACAATAGATAGTATTTTTGATAGTAAGCCAATAATGCAAATGTAAGAAAATCAAAAGAAAAGAAGAAAGAGAAAGAAAAAAAAGGGGGGGGGGTGGTGGTTGGCAGCGTCAATCAATGATTGAATGAATAGATAATCCAAGCCTTTAATATTTTTTAAAATGTGTGAGTGGGTGGGAGGTGGGTGGGGGGCAGATGTTATGTGACGAGGGTGTGAACATTGTCGGCGCTAGTAGGGTGCGGGGCCTTGGCAAATTAAATTTTGCGGGGACTCTGACGTTGACGTTATATAGTTAGTTAGTTATGTCTTTTATTCCGTCTGGGGCATAGGCCGTATACAATAATTTTCCATCCATCTCGGTCCCGTGCTTTCCACTTGCCTCATTGTGTATCCCATCCTTTGTGTGTCTGCCTATAGCTCGCTTCTCCGTGTATTCGTATCTTAGGCCTTCTTTCTCTTCCTTTCCCCCTGTGGATTCCGTGTTAGGGATTGCCTGGTGATGTCATCTGGGGGTTCACGAAGAGTGTGCCCTATCCACCTCCATATTTTCCTTATGATGTCTTATTACTCTTAAGCAATATGCTCCTGCTCACTGCTATGGTGATGTTTGGCCTTTTGATGTACAGAAAATGTATAAAGTAAGTGTTTATGAAGGTATGTACTTTCTGCGTGATGCTCGCTATTGTTCTCCAAGTTTCTGCTCCATAGAGTAGGACTGTTTTGACATTTGTGTTGAAAACTTTGACTTTGGTTTGCAGAGTCAGCTCCTTTGACTCCCATATTTTCTTTAATAGCACAAATGCTGACCTATAGCCTTTCCAATTCTAGCCCTGACATTGCACCCCGTTGCACCTGGGAGTTACTGACATCTTTATATTTTGCCATTAGTGTTCTATCTGGCCATCATCTGTTTGATTTTGCAGTGCCTGGAAATTATTTCTCTAAGTTACACTGAATTCCTGTCGTTTCTGCTCGTCTGCCAGAAGTGCTATGTTGTATTGTAGTCTTCTAGCAGCTGCCTCTTCCCAGTTTTTCTTCAGTTTTAGCTTGAGTCTTTCCTTAAACTAGATGGTGATCCGATGCATCATCAGCTCCTCTTTTTGCTCTTGTTTTTTTTTTTTTTTTAATTCAGAAGGTCTCTAAAAGAAATAACATAATATATAATCAATTTGTTTTTTTTACCTTGTGAATATTTTTATGCTGAAATTTGCTGCCCCCAATAACTCGGAAATTTCTGATAAACACTGTTTGGCAAGCTGCATCTTGAGTCTAAAAAAAGTTAAAGTTATATATAACCATATCAATATCATATCTCTTTTTAACGTTTACTTTACTGACTTTACTGGTTTTAGTGGGCCTTATTTTTTAGGCTTAGCTCTTAGGCTTAGGGCTCTTAGGCTTAGACCCCTTAGCTGTTCTCACTTTCACTTTAGTTCTAGACTTAGACGACTGTGGTCACTGTGGACACTTTTGTTTAATCTTTAGTCCATATAAGTATAGCGTGACTTTATTAAGTTAAGATTTAGGCCTACTTAATTTTTTTACTAATAACTTAAAATCGAAGTTTGTTACCTTTAAATTTGCCTGAGTGATTTTTTAGTGAGCCTTACTGACTTTTAACTTGATAATTAATATTTAATTATTTAATTGACATTGTCATTGACGTCAAAGTTCAAAAGTAAAGTAAAGCACTCGACAAATTAAGGATAATTTTTCATTCATTATTTCATTATAGTTATAGTCATAAAAGTAAACCTATTTTAGTTATAGTACCGTACACAATTTATCTGACTATATTTAACTGGATCTAGGACCTAGTATTTAATCACTAGAATTATTTATTGCTCTTGGTTGCTTGTTGATTCAGATTAATTATTAATAATTCGATATTAAAAAGTGAAAGTACAATACGGAATCTTCTGTTATCTTCATTTGGTCAAGAACAATAAGTAATGAAGTATTTTAAAGAGTCGGCAGAGTTATTGCCCATCCATAAATGACGTCACGCATCTGAGGACGTAATAAAAGATGGTTGGTAATAATTTTTAAATTAATAGGGGGGAGGGGAGGGGGATATACTGTTGTTTCACGGTGTGGGGTTGGATACATCAATGTTTGTGGGGTTGGATACAACAATATTTAAAAAAAAAAAAACTAAATTAAGCATACCGGTATCTTATTTACATTTGTATTAAAGCTTAATACAATAGATAGTATTTTTGATAGTAAGCCAATAATGCAAATGTAAGAAAATCAAAAGAAAAGAAGAAAGAGAAAGAAAAAAAAGGGGGGGGGGTGGTGGTTGGCAGCGTCAATCAATGATTGAATGAATAGATAATCCAAGCCTTTAATATTTTTTAAAATGTGTGAGTGGGTGGGAGGTGGGTGGGGGGCAGATGTTATGTGACGAGGGTGTGAACATTGTCGGCGCTAGTAGGGTGCGGGGCCTTGGCAAATTAAATTTTGCGGGGACTCTGACGTTGACGTTATATAGTTAGTTAGTTATGTCTTTTATTCCGTCTGGGGCATAGGCCGTATACAATAATTTTCCATCCATCTCGGTCCCGTGCTTTCCACTTGCCTCATTGTGTATCCCATCCTTTGTGTGTCTGCCTATAGCTCGCTTCTCCGTGTATTCGTATCTTAGGCCTTCTTTCTCTTCCTTTCCCCCTGTGGATTCCGTGTTAGGGATTGCCTGGTGATGTCATCTGGGGGTTCACGAAGAGTGTGCCCTATCCACCTCCATATTTTCCTTATGATGTCTTATTACTCTTAAGCAATATGCTCCTGCTCACTGCTATGGTGATGTTTGGCCTTTTGATGTACAGAAAATGTATAAAGTAAGTGTTTATGAAGGTATGTACTTTCTGCGTGATGCTCGCTATTGTTCTCCAAGTTTCTGCTCCATAGAGTAGGACTGTTTTGACATTTGTGTTGAAAACTTTGACTTTGGTTTGCAGAGTCAGCTCCTTTGACTCCCATATTTTCTTTAATAGCACAAATGCTGACCTATAGCCTTTCCAATTCTAGCCCTGACATTGCACCCCGTTGCACCTGGGAGTTACTGACATCTTTATATTTTGCCATTAGTGTTCTATCTGGCCATCATCTGTTTGATTTTGCAGTGCCTGGAAATTATTTCTCTAAGTTACACTGAATTCCTGTCGTTTCTGCTCGTCTGCCAGAAGTGCTATGTTGTATTGTAGTCTTCTAGCAGCTGCCTCTTCCCAGTTTTTCTTCAGTTTTAGCTTGAGTCTTTCCTTAAACTAGATGGTGATCCGATGCATCATCAGCTCCTCTTTTTGTTCTTGTTTTTTTTTTTTTTTTTAATTCAGAAGGTCTCTAAAAGAAATAACATAATATATAATCAATTTGTTTTTGTTACCTTGTGAATATTCTTATGCTGAAATTCGCTGCCCCCAATAACGAGCTCATCTCCCGCGCAGACGACTGCTTGTCAAAAGAATATTCTATGGTGAGCTCGAGCATGGCAGGCGGTTTGCTGGTGGACAGAAGAAACGTTTTAAAGACATCCTTAAAACCTCACTGAAAGTGTTCGATGGAGATACGGGCACTTGGGAAGAATCGGCAAAGGATCGAGCATCATGGCACTCCTCTGTACTTAAAGGCTCAATACTATATGAAACCAACAGATACGCGGCCGCAGAGCGCACAAGACATGCCAGAAAAGCTCGGGTTAACTCAACACCTGAAGATGCCCCATCAATCCCCTGCACTTACTGCACAAGAACGTTTCGCGCACGAATCAGTCACATCAGCTATCTGCGCACCCACAGTAAGGTTCACGTATACGATGATTAAGGTGATCATAGTCGAGTTCGACTCACGAACTATGTGACATTTTATATATATATATATATGTCTAGTAGTAGTAGTAGCTTAATGTACAAAGAATATCTAAACTGAAGTTTATAAGCGATTGTGTATGACAGGGTTAAGAATTGCTCGTTGCATGTCCAGTGGGGGATCCTAAAATTGTGGGGAGGTGACACAGAGTTAACCGCACCGGTTGTAAATAACCCTAGTGTCGAATCTGTGTAGATGAACTAGTTTTACCACACCTACTGTAGATTATAGGACTAGTGTTACCACACCTACTGTAAATTATAGATGGACTAGTTTTACCACACCTACTGTAGATTATAGTTATAGATGGGACTAGTTTTACCACACCTGGAGTAGATTATAGATGGTTTAGTTTTACCAAACCTGCTGTAGTTTATAGATGGACTAATTTTACATTACCTGCTGTAGATTATAAATGGACTAATTTTACCACACCTGCTGTAGATTTACAATATCCTTGCCTTACGGCAGAGGAACATTTTATTTTAACAACCAAAGTGTAGCGAAACACACATATGAAACTTAAGGATAAAGAAGCTTTTATTTCAAGTTGACGTTATAACAAGAATTTCAGAAACAAATGCATATAATATAATTGAAAGTAAAATAACACAGACATGAAAGGTTTTAATGAACTAGTTTGCAAATAAACTTTCAACTGGGTTGTAATTTAGTAAATATAGGAGAACATGTTGTAACCCAATAGTCAACTTATTCTTTAAAGACCTTGTTTCTGAATCAAAACGAAAAAATGGCTCTTGTATAAAAAGAATAAATAAATGGATGCCTGTTCTACAAATAGCAATCTAAGTAGGGTTGCACGGATGTTCCAAGTACATGGCAGATGAGGGTCTGCTTGTCCAAGTGGTCATCTGGGGCTTTGTTCTGGGTCTAAGCACAAGGTTCAAATATTTGATTGAGAGTAGCCCTCATTTCTATTTCTTGGGCCCCGGTTATTTTCCTTATTATCAGTTACCTTTTCTCCCACAGCCTAAATTATAGCTCTGTAATACAAAATAATAGTGATAAATTACGAGACTCTAACAAGAAGAACTTACACTAATTAATTACTATAGGTATTCCTAAGTTAAATACGTCAGCTGCAGTCGATAAATCAGTATTGGGTGAATAATTGGTAAACTTGTAAATTTGCTCATCAGTGCAACCCTATCTCTCAGGGACAGAGCATATAGTTAAAAGTTGCTGGGTTTTTTTATGTCTAAGATTAATAAAGTGTTACATTGGTGATTTAAATGATCTTAAAATTCACAAACTTTGTTAAGAAACATTAATAACTAAAGTTCCTATTAATAAAATTTTTTTAAAGACAGCCCCGCCCCCCTTTTATGTCCACTTTGCTTTGTTTCTGCGCCACCCCTCCGTTTTGTTTATGCCCCACCCCTTAAGTTATATTTCTGCCCCTTTGGTTTTGTTTGTCTGTGTCAATGACCATCATAATATAGTTGATATAGTTATGAAAGAAAACACATTTATTATTTAAGGCCACATATATATTTCAAATTAAAGATGAATAAATTACATGACAAATGTGTTTCAATCAATGTATTGACGATATGTCTATAAAGAAATGTGAAACTACATGAAATAGTTAAAGCATAGTAAGTAAAAAAAAAAATTAAATTAAATAAATCCTTATATAAACAATTTGTCTTCTAACATTCACGCCATTGTCCACAATAGGAAAATACATTTGAAATTTCATGTCTCTTCTGTGAATAAAGTGACATCAAAGTCTCAGCCCCAGGGGAGTTTGAATGTTCACTTGTAACAAAATCACTGATAAAAACTTAAGCCTGCCATTGCAACCCTTGTTAGTGTCATGTCACTGATGTGTTACATGGCTATTTATAATTTTTTTTTGTTTAAACAAATAAAAGCATTGAATTGACCAAGCGTTCAGAACATGCATGATTGATAAAGATTATCCTTGCAGTCAATCAACAGAGCTATCATACAGAATTTTTATCTTTTATCTAACATGGCTCATTTTGCATTCTAGTTTACTCCCTTGAATTTAAAGATAATAAATAATTGATCATATATTATTTGTTAAATAAATCACAGAGGATACTGATTATAAGTGCTAATGTAATGGATAAAATATTTGTCAAATTTGTTGAGATCGCCTTCATTCATTCTTTAAAAATGACAACATTCTTGTGATAAATGGGTATAGTGTAATAAGTAGCATTTGCTTTACTTATAGTTGATTAAAATAATTAAAAAACATAATCCTGACAGTTTAGCTGTTCCTCTAATCTAAGTTTATTGCATAAATGAATGTAGCCACCCCTATGCACAAACCAAAAAAAAAAAAAAAAAACTTTCATGTGATTCAGTTACAAAAACTTTTAACATCATTAAAAATAATTTAAATTTTTTTTTTTTTTTTAAACATTTATTTTTAATTAGTTCTATTATAACTGAATAAATTTGAACAAACTTGTTTACCACCTTTAACTCTTTTTAGCCAGTAGGTTTGTTCAAATATATTTTTTGGACTTAAAAATTAAAACAAAAAATTGCCAGCTACAACAATGTTATCAATGAAAATGGCACCAAATTAGTTGCTTTTGTTCAGTTGGTTATCCACCCATTAACACAGAATTAATTTGGAAGATGCTTTGTAAAAAAAAAAAAAAAAAGCAGACAATGAACAAACATGTTATTATTGCATTTTGAAATTACTGTTGAAAGTTGTCAACATTGGTGCTACTCTATATGTTCTGTAAAAATAAAAAAAAAAAATTGCCAGCTACAACAATGTTATCAATAAAAATGGCACAAAATTAGTTGCTTTTGTTCAGTTGGTTATCCACCCATTAACACAGAATTAATTTGGAAGATTTTTTGTAAAAAAAAAAAAAAAAAAAGCAGACAATGAACAAACATGTTATTATTGCATTTTGAAATTACTGTTGAAAGTTGTCAACATTGGTGCTACTCTATATGTTCTGCTTACCACTGGTGAGGAGGTCATGTTAGTTTGCTCTTGTTCATACTTTATACTTTTAGTTGTACTTTTGTGTACACAGGCAGTACATTAACATGAGTACTAAGATAAACACAGGGAACTGCAGTCTGATCAAATGCCAACATGTGCAACAACTCTGAATCCACAATTGTGTTGCACCAATAAGTAAATAGGTAGATACATGAGCTGATCACCAGTCCCTGATCAGTTATGTTGTACCTTGACTACCAGAGTAATGGAGCTACTGCTTAGGTTCAAAGGAGTCAGATAAATGATTATTATTATAAATGGGTGGAGAAACAATAAGAGTTTCCACTGATGACCAAATCTGACCCTTGCACATTGCACCCGAGTCTCTGTTTCCCAAAATTTGACTCTTAAATATCATCCTAGTGTCAGCAAAATGATTGATGGGCAAAGCATCTCCCCCCCCCCCTCCCCTCTTCTACTGTCAGATCAAATGAAATTTACCATAAAAAAAGACTTGCAAAATATCTAAAAAGAACAATTTTATAAATGGGTGGAGAAAACATAAGAGTTTCCACTGATGACCAAATCTGGCCCTTGCACATTGCACCCGAGTCTCTGTTTCCCAAAATTTGACTCTTAAATATCATCCTAGTGTCAACAAAATGATTGATGGGCAAAGCATCTCCCCCCCCCCCTCCCCTCTTCTACTGTCAGATCAAATGAAATTTACCATAAAAAAAGACTTGCAAAATATCTAAAAAGAACAATATTTTCCAGATAATTTTGAAAATTCTTTAGGAAATGTAACTGAAGAGTGTTGAAGCAAGGGAAATGAGAATTTTAAACAACCTGAACAAAACTAAATATAAAATTGGTCAGAAGTCACAATAGGCAATTATCTACCAATTTATGGGTGCAATCACTGCCAAAATATATCATTTAGGTAATAAAAGTTAGAACATTATCTTTTAGAACATTATCTTTCCAGTATCCTCTACAACTTGAGCTGAATAAGACAAGATGTACCAGTAATACAATTACATCTTATATGTAATCCAGTATGTTGAAATAAATGCTTTGACCTATTGCAATGACTCAAATTATTGCTTCACTTTACAGCAGTTATTACAATGGCTTCTCTAATCATTCGTAGAGGCCTGGAGTGGGCAATACAACTTTGATTAAGTTAGTATGAATTACTAAAACTCATTGCATTTTACATGCTTCTCTCAATTGTATGCAAAATGTTTTACCACACCTGACGCAGAAAAAAAAAAAAAATTTTTGAGATAAAAATGTATCCAATAAATAGAACTATGTATTTGAATACGGTACAATCAAACCTCACAGCAACGTTGACCAATGATTGATAAGTTGTGTGTGAAGTGAGGATAGTATAAATAATAGCACAGAGAGAGAAGATTAAATACAATAATCTTTCCACCGCTAATGTTTGTCTAAATGTTTGTGATGGAAGCAGTTACTAGTATGTTAGAAACCAACATTGAACACCAACATGTGAAATTATAACATAGTACGGTTACATTATTAGATGGCAAATTAAACATAAATTCATTTAGCAAATAGAGTTATTTGTTAATTTCAAACTGAGATAGACCTAGTTTTCAATATTCAAAAAAAAATATACCAAATGATTAAATGAACAAAAGTATACCTATTGATAACATGAACAAAAAGTATGCATTTCATTATAAGGTTAAGGTAGACTTATAAATGCCCATTGCTAGCTAAATACTGTCTGAAATAGTAGTCACCATTGTCTTGCCATCATATTTGGTCTTGTACTGTTCTGGCAGGGCAAACTCTTTCTATTGAAGGAAGGATGTAAGCATTATTAGGTGATATCAAATCTTATAACATATGATTTGCTGATGTTCAATATTCAATCTGTACATATTATGTTTATCACTATTCCATCTGTACATATTATGTTTATCACTATTCCATCTGTACATATTATGTTTATCACTATTCCATCTGTACATATTATGTTTATCACTATTCCATCTGTACATATTATGTTTATCACTATTCCATCTGTACATATTATGTTTATCACTATTCCATCTGTACATATTATGTTTATCACTATTCCATCTGTACATATTATGTTTATCACTATTCCATCTGTACATATTATGTTTATCACTATTCCATCTGTACATATTATGTTTATCACTATTCCATCTGTACATATTATGTTTATCACTATTCCATCTGTACATATTATATTTATCACTATTCCATCTGTACATATTATGTTTATGTCCAATGCCGTAGATGTAAATTGTTTGAATTCCAATGCTACAGATGTACATTGTTTTAATTCCAATGTTACAAGTACGCACAGATATAAACCGAACAGACCTAAACCTCATTTAATGTTAATGATTAATATTTGCAAATCAGAAGAATAATTCCGCCATGACAACTTCAACACAATTAATATTAATGAAACTGTATTACCAAATTGGGAATCTTATGGAGAAGTAGCTCGTATGTAATACTGTATTGACAAATATTGCTGTTTTCTTCTGGAAGCTTTCTCTGACCTATAAAAATGCCTTAAAAAGAAAAGAATTAAGTGAATGTTGACTTACATAGTCTCCATCTGCCTGTGGCACCAAAATGTTCATCTCTGAAGACTTGGCTGTTACTATTTCAACCTCAAGTGAACTAGGGCTTAGATATACAAGACAGCCATCGGTTTTATCAATACTTAATGTGGGCACCTTACCAGTCACCTGGGTGGGAAAATAGATGATTAAACTCAATGAAATTAATGATTGCCCAATGAGACAGTGACTATTTTATCCTTAAGTACATTTAGATTGCCCTTTAAAATCTCATTTAATATAATAAAAGAATTTAGGAAATAATTTCCTGTTATTAAACTATCTGGGTTTATATACACATAATATAATAAAACTATCTTCTGTGCTGTACTCACCTGAGCTTGCACGCTCTGGCAGTTGACGAATTCAATTGAAGAAACAAGATCATCAAACACAATAGCTGTTTTCTTGCAAGAATCTGAGAATAATATTTGACCTTAATTTAAACCACCAGACAAAATTTATTACTGTAGCTAATGGGCCACTTGGCTAGTGTTTTTAAGTACATAATTTTTAAAGGATAGATAATGCAATGAGATGCTGTACTTAAATTTCTTGCCAACAAGATAGCAGTTGTAGTGTTCCAAATAAATTTAACATTTATTTTATATTTTGTACATTCCAGGTACTGATGTTCTACCTTCTATGCTGAGCAACTGGATTGCTTCAGGGTCGGCGTCTCCACTAGCTTTCCACCCAGTTGGCTTCATTTTTTAGGGGGTTAAATTATTTCTATTATGTTAGTATTTTAGCCAACCATTTAAACCTGGTGGTAGGAAAACAACCATGGAATTTCCTGGCCTGGAAATGGGACCATTATGGTAGGACAGAAGGTGCTCTTTAAAGGTAATTTAAGATTCTGCTGTGATCATTTTTTTAAAAATTGTTACATATTATACGGTGGATGATTAAAGGAATGTATGCAGGTACATTAGGTCTTTCCCATTGTTACGATGAACTCATCTTCATGGACGAACTGTTTCATAAAAACATTCAGATATCAGATCTATTTACCCTCAAACTCTTAAAATCGTACAATATCATCACAAAATCGTTCAATACATAATCTTAATAGTAAAAAAATAAACATATAGTATATATAATGTGCACACCTCAAAATCGTACATTGCACGCTAAAATTGTAAGAGTAAGCAGGTCAGAAATATCCTCTTGAAAATAAATATCTTTAGCCAATAAGCTTTTAGAATATTTTTACTAATAAGAATCTTGGTAACTGATTGTGAATAGTGTCCAGCACATCTGGCTATTCCTTTTAGCAAGAACATGTAAATGCAGAGAAAGCAAGCCTGTTGTAGGACTTCTGTAATGCTTTTCTATGTGAATGCCACAGAAATATGAACAAAAAATCCATTTATTGACCTACCTAATACAATAGAGCTGATCTTTCCCTTCACTTGGACAACAGAACCTTCACATTTAAAGATGTACACCGATTGTTTCAGCTCCGTGTTGTCAATCACTATGTTTTTATTGTCTTTGTGATACTCCTGGAATAGGATTGACATGACACATTCAATCACTCTAATGTCAATGACACTGAACCACTTAATCTTCCACAGATCTCTGCGGTGTTAATGGTCAACTATCAACTATGTATTGTTTGTGTATCCTTATTTTCTTCTTCCTAAATCAAACTGTGTCATAGGACAGGAATGATAACCTAGCAGTTTGGCTAAGTCCATTAAAGAACTAAACAATCACAAAGCAAGCAGGCTGTAAATGATGTAAAATTTAATCTGAACTCATGTATGTTTAATTTCACTGATCAAGGCATGCAGCCCAAATGTTTCAGAGAACATTTCCCCAGTTTGATAAAAGCTTAGCAATGTTTTTTACTTGGACAAACTGTTTGTGTCATTATGCTATAGCGTTTCAACTGTCCACAGTTTCAGGCTAAAATGTACAAAGGCGAGCAAAACTTACGACAATCCATTTTTTGTCTTGTAATTCAATGAGTGGTGGTTTGGCTGGCGCCGCCAGTGATTTAGGAGTTGGCTTAGGGGAAGTTTGTGGCTTGACCCCTGGGGTGGGCTTAAACGGAGCTGGACCTTGGCGCAAGGTGGGATTCTTGTGGGTTTTCATGTCATCGGTCACCTTGCGCAAACCTTAAAGAAAATAATTAAAGACAATAAAGAAATATAGCGGATAAATTAAACCAAAGAAAGCTGCCCCATTCATCCCGTGCATGAAATTATGTCAAGACAACGTTTCAATGTATTATAGATAGATATTAAAAAAATAACCTAAACTCATATGCAATTTTAAAAATAATTATCCAATGAGCGACCTTTTGTGACATCCTCTCCTTTATTGAGCTGAGCAAATAAGGCAGCTTTAGCAGCCGTCCCTTCATCATCTTTACTGGCGCCGCTCATGTCAGGTGGCGGGGGAGGGCCTGGTGGAGGAGGGGGTGGGGGTGCACCACCCGCAGGGGGAGCTGGTCCACTGGAACTGCTCTTGACCGATTTGGCATCTCCGCCCTGGAAGGACAATAAACAAAGATGGCGTTTTTTAAAACATGCTCTGATAACTTAATGAGGGAGAGAGAGAGAGAGAGANGAGAGAGGGAGGGAGGGGGAGAGAGAGAGGGGGAGGGAGGGCTGGAGAGAGGGGGGAGAGAGAGGGAGGGAGAGAGAGGGGGAGAGAGAGAGAGGGGGAGAGAGAGAGGGGGAGAGAGAGAGAGGGGGAGGGAGACAGAGAGAGAGCGAGAGCACAAAAACAATACACACAGCAAATCTTGTGCATGTCACACATTTCGTCCCCAACATCAGCCCCTGCACCCCTAATAATAAGAATAAAAATAACAATATGAAAACAATCCAATAACTTAAGCTGCATTATTCTACTAGTCACTTTTTGCATGTTGTTTTTACAAAATGGGCAACTTTGAAGTAGGTATGGCGCTATTACGTTGAGCCATCATACTGAGTTTTAGTCACTAGAATCTCACAGCCACTGCTACCAGATCTGACTTGTACAAAACACGGCACATATGTCACAAACGAACTTGAATATGGACATATCTTAACACCCCCCCCCCCCCCCCGAATGTTGTTATACGATTTTGTTTGTCAGTATCGCCCTGTAAATGACCGTAACGTTTGGTGCTCTGATAGTGACCCAAGAAAGTCAGACCTGCATCAACACGCGTCGGTTAGTAATCGGTAAGGGGGTAAAACTTTTACATTTTAAAAATATGTCTTTCTTTTCGATATGTATTTTCTTTAAACGCTACGGTGGACAGAGAGCCCGGCGAAGCTTAGAGGGGGGCGGAGTTACAGACTATAAGACGGATCAACAAAAATATGACCAACGACCTAAAGGTGTCGGGGGGGGGGGGGATTCGGGATTCAATGAAATAAACCATTGCACGCACAAGGGTAGGTAGTAAGATAAAGGCCACACACGCCTGATATGCTGAAAGAAAACAAGATGGATTTTTCGATATGTATTTTCTTTAAACGCTACGGTGGACAGAGAGCCCGGCGAAGCTTAGAGGGGGGCGGAGTTTCAGACTATAAGACGGATCAACAAAAATATGACCAACGACCTAAAGGTGTCGGGGGGGGGGGGGATTCGGGATTCAATGAAATAAACCATTGCACGCACATGGGTAGGTAGTAAGATGAAGGCCACACACGCCTGATATGCTGTAAGAAAACAAGATGGATGACATTTAGCCTAATATCCCCGAAGACGCGACGAATTACTGGCACAGAGGCTTCCGTCCTGTTCATTGCTGTTATAACCTTTAGCAACTCCGCAAGCGGCAATCTTTTATATTCAGACCAGAGGCCGCAGCACTTACCCTGTGATTTTGATGACACCAACTCGGAGAAAGAAAAAAAAAAAGAGTTCAACTATCCCCCACTTCCCACACGTCAATAAATACACGTATTAATATTAGTATTAGAATAAAGAAGATGCCATATGTTTAATTAAATTAAACTATAACGTGTGTGTGTGTGCATGCATATGTATGTGTTAATACTTTTTGGGTGTGGAGGCTGGGGGTGGTGGGGTAAACGGGAAATCCAACATTTGAATAAACGAAGCCACCAATTTGCACTGACTTCCTTCGGTCACCCCTCTGTTATCCCCCTCTTCCCCCTTTCAATGGCAACAACTGTTGCGAAGTTCCATGATAAATAATCACTTAACAGCCAAACAACCCTCCCCGAACAAAAAAAGAAGAAGAAAAAAAAAAAGACAGAAAGCACACTTAAAAAAAAGGAAAGTCTAGTTCAGTTTGACTATGTGAGACTTTACAGTAAGTGAACCCACCTCATGCGGTAACATAATAAAAAAAAAGGTACACATTTCTCTTCCAATACATAATCTTCATATTGGAGTTTCACAAAGTATAAAGTGAGTTTTTGTGTGTGCAGTAAGCCACAGACAGCTTGAAGACACACAGAAATGATAGGATGTGAATGACGATAGCTTTACTGACGGTGGTTACCAATCGATTCATTCTTTCTTTACGAATCAAAACAACGGCTTACTGCGCTTCTGCTCATATTGAGACATCAATAAACTAACTCATCAGTTGAAATCAAAATAAATGAGAGCCTAACGTCACGGTCAGAAAGCCATCACCGCGAAGATCTCCGAAGCTCCCCGAGTCCACCGGCCGGGCGATGGTAACGAAAACGCAAATCCCCTGGTGTCAGGGCTGCCACACCTTGGGAAATTTCACAAGATCTTGGGAATTCACTACCCCAACCAGGACAAAAACTCACTTTTTAAAAAGAAATTCCAAAGATAATTTCCCTTTTTAAAAAAAAAAACAACTCATATAGTAATCATGATCTTGAGAAATCTTGGGAAATATTTTGACCAAATCTTGGGAATTTTAAAGAAATTGAGTGGCAGCCCTGCCTGGTGTTAATGAAGTGCGGTTGAGCTGGGGATGCCGTAAGTGGAGACCGTGGACAGAAACAAAGAGGGGAAACACGATAGCGGTGCCGGGGTGGGGGACATGGGCGGGGGGCGAGAACAACTCCTGGCATCGTATCACGTGGATGTCATTTCGGAATACGAGGGCCAGCGACTCATTGTCAGCATCTCACAGAAATCTCACCTGCATTTTTAGCACTTTGGGTTTCTCCTTTCAACAATTTACCTACTCCCAGGCCTGCGTACGCGTCCTTATTCTCAAGGCGGTATCAACACCCCCCTCCCCCCAACCATCTTTTTTTTTGTGTGTGGGGAATTCCTACTGTAGAGAGCATGGATTGGTTGTCTGTAAGTCATGACACGCCTCTAGGATGCCTCACAAAGTAGCTGACAGTTAGTTCTGTATTTCTTTTCTCCCGATGTACACATTGACATCATAATATATATATATTAAGCTATGCTATCTTTTATTGTTACTTTGGTCATGTTTAAAAAAAAAATGGTTTAACGAATGCAATGTTGAATGTTACATGTATCTTTGAGGGAGTAGTTAATTGTTGACCGTGGACTCCAGACCGTACGACAACCTGCAGCTCAGGAATACTTACATGAGCGCGGCATTTGATTTTTTTTTAAATTTATAATAATGCCGTTGAAACAATGAAACGTACCAAAATATTTTGAGAAAATATAATTTATAAAAAATGGCTACTCTATCAAAAAAAAAAGGCCGCATATCCATGGTCTCCAGAAGACCTGCACCACTCAAAATGTACGGCGGGCCGTAATACTTTATGAAAAACTTGTGCGGGCCAAAAGATAAGAGGACAGGGGGGGGGGGGGAGGGCTATTAAGAAAAAAATTAGAATAAAAAATATTTCGCGACTTCGCGGGCCGCATGCAGCCCGTATGTTGTGCAGGCCCGGTCTGCAGCAACATGTAAATCAAGGGTGAGCAACCTTTGAGGGTCGCGCGGAAATTCTTATTTTCTTGGCGTGACGCATGAGTTTGTAATATTCTTGTTTTTTTTTTTTTTTAAATAATGACAATCCATAATTGTCTATGTGCTAATGCCACTAACACTACCTACCATATGGCGGCGCCCATGTACCTAAATAAAATTCCAGATAACTGCACTAAAGGGGATTCTTTAAAATACCGCAAGTGCGTTTGTTGCGTAATATTTAACAATTAATATTAATATAGTTCAGGGGCGTGAAAAAGTGTGCCGTTGCGAACGCGGGAGGGAGGGAGAGCGGGAGAGAGAGAGAGAGAGAGAGAGAGAGAGAGAGAGCACTAATTGGGATTCTTATAAAGTGCGTTGCATGAATACATGTTTTGTCAAATAGCTCTAGCAGCTGGGAAGTTCCAGCATTGCCGCCTCCATTGTTTGGCGTGCTATAGCTACTGATGTAATAATTAAGCGATGTAAAAGGGGGTGGAACACTATATTATCATTAATGTAGTCCGGGGCGGGGGCGTACAGATGGGGAGGGGGGGGGGGTTTAAAGCACAAATTGGGAATCTTATAAATTGCGTTTCAAGAATTGTAGTCCGGGGCGGGGGCGTACAGATGGGGAGGGGGGGGGGTTTAAAGCACAAATTGGGAATCTTATAAATTGCGTTTCCAGAATGCATGTTTTGTCAAGTAACTCTAGTAAATGAGAAGTTCATAGTTTGGTGGGGTATATAGCTAGCTAGGTATTGTTAAACGTCGTGGGAGATGATCTGCAAAAATTGACCCCGAGTTCGGTTCGTAAATAAGCATGTAAATACTTGTTTAGTATTAGGTTATTATTGTGAACACGGCTTGGCAGGGCCGTACATTGCTCTACTACCAGAGGGCCGTACATTGCTCTACTACCAGAGGGCCATACATTGCTCTACTGCAGGGCCGTACATTGCTCTACTACCAGAGGGCCGTACATTGCTCTACTACCAGAGGGCCATACATTGCTCTACTGCAGGGTCGTACATTGCTCTACTACCAGAGGGGCGTACATTGCTCTACTACCAGAGGGCCATACATTGCTCTACTGCAGGGTCGTACATTGCTCTACTGCAGGGTCGTACATTGCTCTACTATCAGTGGGGCCTACATTGCTCTAATACCAGAGGTGCATACATTGCTCTACTGCAGGGTCGTACATGGCTCTACTACCAGAGGGTCGTACATTGCTCTACTACCAGAGGGTCGCATATTGCTCTACTACCAGAGGGTCGCATATTGCTCTACTACCAGAGGGTCGTACATTGCTCTACTACCACAGGGCCATACATTGCTCTAGGGCCATAAATTGCTCTACTGCAGGGTCGTACAATCCTCTACTACCAGAGGGCCGTACATTGCTCTACTGCAGGGCCATAAATTGCTCTATTGCAGGGCCGTACATTGCTCTACTACCAGAGAGCCGTACATTGCTCTACTACCAGAGGGCCGTACATTGCTCTACTACCGGAGGGCCGTACATTGCTCTACTACCGGAGGGCCCGTACATTGCTCTACTACCGGAGGGCCCGTACATTGCGCGACTGTACATGAAAAGGCACAAGCTGAGCTCTCTAAAAACACGTAAAAAGGCACAGCAGCGATTTCTCCATCACGCCGATTTTCAAAGTGTTTAAGTTATCCCCCCATGTTTCTAATTGATGAGACTCACGGCGGTGGCCTGGCTGGATGATCCAAGGGCTATCGGTTTCCCGAGCCATCCCCTGCCTATTTGTAGATTGGAGAACGTGGCATGTAAGCAACGCAGTCAACATTTACCCAGGTTTGTTGACGCAGCACGCTACGGTTGGGATACAGGCCCGACGAGAAGAAAAAAACAACAACAACACCACCGCTCCCATCTCCCCCGCCCCATCCCCAGCTTGTACTTCTATTACTAATTATTGTAACCGCATCAACAACCGATCGGTATCATCCATGCACCACGTCAAGTGGTGAGGTGACAAGATCAGAAAACAACCACCAACTTGCGCCCTGCAACCAACCCAAATTGAATTCCCCTCGCTAGATAGCCTGAAGAAATTTGCTCATATTTTTTTTTCTCTACAACTACATCTGCAACGCAATTCCTTGTTTCAGACATTCGGACGAGCTCCGAGTTCGTGTTATCTAAACAAACTGCAGATGGTGCTGTCCGCTCCAATTGTTCTCAATAGATTAATAGCTATAACACTTGATTATATAATTATAAAGAATTAAATGAAGATAACGAGAGGGCGGGAAAAGATGCCCCGGGGGATCGGGGAGGGGGTGGGGTAAGAGGCACCCGAAGAGAGACGTGTGGGGGAAATACACTGACGAAGTGAGGGATAATATGAAGTAAAGATTATTTATGGGGTGTTTTGAGGACAAGACATGAGATGGTGAAGGGCCTATGACGTCAGGGAAGCTCTGACCAATCAAAGCCGTTTGAAATATTGGAGTGCATTTTATTTGGGTCGAGCCAGCCTCATCCTTAGCTATGATTAACTTCTTTAAAAAAAAAATATGCACGCGACTAATGGCATCTGTATTACTAAAGAGCACTAAACCATATGCCACATAATGAATGTTTTAAATCATATAAATCAAGCAAATATGATAACATTTTGCAACAAAAATACAACACAGTCTTAGAATATACGCGGCTGGGGTATGGGGTGGAAGCTTCTAGAGTGAAATGGCGAGCCTGAGGTTCCTATTTAAGCTGCACGTCAGTTCCATGAGATACAAGTAGGCCAGAGCTATACAATGTCTACCTTCAAGTCTAGTTATTCTGGCTCGTATACCTTACCCCCCCCCCACCTACCTTTTCTCTTCCTAGACAAAGGCAGCATACCTGCACCAGAACTATGACAGACCGAGATGGGGGAAAAGTGAGATGTGAAAATGAGTTTCTGATTGATATGTTACCATTATACAATGTCTACCTTCAAGTCTAGTTATTCTGGCTCGTATACCTTACCCCCCCCCCCCACCTACCTTTTCTCTTCCTAGACAAAGGCAGCATACCTGCACCAGAACTATGACAGACCGAGATGGGGGAAAAGTGAGATGTGAAAATGAGTTTCTGATTGATATGTTACCATCAAGTGGGGGGAATGCCAGACTGGGATCACAGTGCACAAGAATGCCTGCCAAATACATTTTTTGGTACCTTGGAATACCTGCCAATTGAACTTACTTGGTACAAGTGAATGCCTACCAACTTCATTGACTTGGTACAATAACTGCCGACTAAATTACTTGGTACAAATGAGTGCCTACCAACTATATTCACTTGGTACAATATAATACCCGCCGACTAATTTACCCTGCATACCCGCCGACTACTGACTACTTTACGGTGTAGTCAGCGGGTATTATATTGTACCAAGTAAATATAGTTGGTAGGCACTCATTTGTACCAAGTAATTCAGCGACTACTTTACGCTGTACAGCAGAATACCCCGCCAAACAAATTTTTCCTAGGTAAATGTCTACCAACTACCTTTCCCTGGTACAGCAGAGCAGTGTTTCCCAAACCTTTAAGCTTGGTGGACCTTTGGATTAAGTTTTCCCATTGCAACAGGGACAGTTTCCATATTTATTCACCATATAAAAAGATAAAAATAACTTTAAACCTCATAACAAAACTTAATGTGCCATCAGCCAATGCGTGAGGGCGATCAGCCAATGCGTGAGGATGATCAGCCAATGCGTGAGGACGATCAGCCAATGCGTGAGGATGATCAGCCAATGCGTGAGGACAATCAGCCAATGCGTGAGGACGATCAGCCAATGAGTGAGGACGCTATTAAGAGCTACCATTTAATGATAGCCGTTAAAAAGTTGTTTTTCTAAAAACTGTATTTCTAATTTCCACCCGAGCCTTAATAGATGAATAGCTTTAACACATGTTTCTATAGTTATTAAGAATTAAATAAAGATAACGAGAGGGGCGGGACAAGATGCCCAGGGGGCCCCAGGGGGGGGGGGCTGGGCACCGAAAAGAGATGTGTGAGAAATACACTCGATGAAGTGAGGGATGAGATAAGTAAATATTATTGATGGGGTGTTTTGAGAACAAAGCATGAGATGGCGAGAAGCGAGCCGGCTACATAAAGCTCGAGGACCATGGCATCTGCTTTGGGGAACAACTGCAAACAATTTAACAACAAGAGTTACGCGCATACAATATGGATACGGTGTCGTTAGAAATATTTAAAATAGTTTGTAGGCTGAGTAGGCACATAAGAAGAGAGTGACCGTTGGTCAGTAACACGAAGTGATGAAATTATTAATTTATGTATTTGCTGGTAAGTGAAGTATATTAAATTTTGTTAAATATATAGCACTGATGCCAATGAGACTAAAAAATAATAAATAAATACCTATCTCTTTCAATACCCGGTAGCTAAACCAAATGGACAGTTTTGCGGGGGTGGGGGGGAAATAGGGCAGTGGTCGGCAAAATCATTAGTCAAAAGAGCTAAATATCAGCAGCATGACAATAAAAAAAATTTTAAGAGTCAAATTTATTTTCAAGAACCTGTCAAGAACCATGTTTTTTGGAGTTAAAACCGATTTCTGACTGACTGGCGGAGCCATAGAGAGAATGACAGTGGATTTGACTAAGGAAAAGAGCAGAACTCAAGTAAATTTTGTAGCAAATACCCCCTGATGATATTTATAACTGACTGGGCTCCTTTGAAATTCATGAAATAATCCTGCGGTCTTATTTTAACGTATCTAACCAGCTTGACTTCATTCTCAACCTGTTGTCTGCTGACCTCTTGGTCAACTTCTACCTGGAGTGGTTGTCCCCCAGAAAGAGGTTTAAATATTGACACAATACAGGAATTGCCTCAGGCCTTCAAACACCCCCCCCCCACCCCCCCCCGCCAGTTCCTGATACTCTCGCTGACTAGCCCTTGCAACCAGTGAAATATTCTCTTCAATATCAGGCACAAAAACATTGTGAATCCCCTCTACATTGTCTTATTTTAACGTATCTAACCAGCTTGACTTCATTCTCCACCTGTTGTCTGCTGACCTCTTGGTCAACTTCTACCTGGAGTGGTTGTCCCCCAGAAAGAGGTTTAAATATTGACACAATACAGGAATTGCCTCAGGCCTTCAAACACCCCCCCCCACCCCCCCCCGCCAGTTCCTGATACTCTCGCTGACTAGCCCTTGCAACCAGTGAAATATTCTCTTCAATATCAGGCACAAAAACATTGTGAATCCCCTCTACATACTAAGGAGCCAGAATGATCAATACATTGATCCTGGGCCTTTAATATACAGAAGGAAAAACTTTTAAAATCAAACAGAAAATAATTTGAATACATATTGGTTAATATAATATATGTACGAAGTTTTCAAACAGAAATTTTAAAATTAAAAGATTAAATGATAATTAATAGCCACCTGTGAACAGACAAACATATCACGAGGCAGATAATATGAAATTTTTCATGAATTCTAGAAGCCTTAATATGGACAGATAGATGAGTCGCATTTGATAACTCAGATTTCTGGACACGTTCAATCACTGTTTATCAATTTAGTTGGATTATAGCCACATGAATATGCATGGGCTTTTCACCCATTTCTTAAAAGAACAGATGACCTCGAAAGAATCAAAACAATGCCTTGAAATGACCAGAAGTACAACCCACATGTTTTGGATACCAAAAGCTCTAAAAAGAACCTGATATTATTCATATTATTTTTATCTTTTCATTGTAAGTCGGGACTTTCAGTGATGGTAACAATACTAACAATAAAAACTAAATACAATAAATGACAAGATGTCGACAATGAACTGTTATTATCTATTTTTCACCTTATCAGACAAAACATTGTCCAAAAATTTCAAGACTTGGGGTAAAAATTAAATTAGTTAACTGTGAGAGAATGAATAGATAATAATTGAATGGACCGGTGGTCCACCACTGAAGCCATACAGGACTGGGGACGGATGCTCTCCAACTAGCACTTCCAGGGTCCCAAGTGTACAACAAAAAGAAAAGACTAAAATGCTAGATGAAAAATAAAGATTAAGCTTTTAAAGGTTGCATGTTATAGTTAAGCTTGCCCTACATCCAGGTTTAGCAATCTTTTCCCAGCATTCCATTTCATTTTCAAATTTGTAGTTTCAAACTCAGTTTGATACAAATTTGCCCTTTGTTAGATTTGCCCTAATGTAGATAGTGTCTTACATTTTGTTAATATCAGAACTTGGTAGGTATAATATTCCATATTTAATCCAACTAAGATAAAATTATGTGTAAAGCTCGTATATAAAAACTTATATTAATGTATTATTATGAATGAGTCTCAGAGTAAATTTGAGGCCTTGTTGAATATGAGACGCAGGCCAAATGCAGTTACCAAAAACAAACTATGACAGTAATTAATCTCCCTTTGAATATGAGACACAGGCCAAATGCAGTTACCAAAAACAAACTATGACAGTAATTATTAATCTCCCTTTGAATATGAGACACAGGCCAAATGCAGTTACCAAAAACAAACTATGACAGTAATTAATCTCCCTTTGAATATGAGACACAGGCCAAATGCAGTTACCAAAAACAAACTATGACAGTAATTATTAATCTCCCTTTGAATATGAGACACAGGCCAAATGCAGTTACCAAAAACAAACTATGACAGTAATTAATCTCCCTTTGAATATGAGACACAGGCCAAATGCAGTTACCAAAAACAAACTATGACAGTAATTAATCTCCCTTTGAATATGAGACACAGGCCAAATGCAGTTACCAAAAACAAACTATGACAGTAATTAATCTCCCTTTGAATATGAGACACAGGCCAAATGCAGTTACCAAAAACAAACTATGACAGTAATTAATCTCCCTTTGAATATGAGACACAGGCCAAATGCAGTTACCAAAAACAAACTATGACAGTAATTATTAATCTCCCTTTGAATATGAGACACAGGCCAAATGCAGTTACCAAAAACAAACTATGACAGTAATTAATCTCCCTTTGAATATGAGACACAGGCCAAATACCAAAAACAAACTATGACAGTAATTATTAATCTCCCTTTGAATATGAGACACAGGCCAAATGCAGTTACCAAAAACAAACTATGACAGTAATTAATCTCCCTTTGAATATGAGACACAGGCCAAATGCAGTTACCAAAAACAAACTATGACAGTAATTAATCTCCCTTTGAATATGAGACACAGGCCAAATGCAGTTACCAAAAACAAACTATGACAGTAATTAATCTCCCTTTGAATATGAGACACAGGCCAAATGCAGTTACCAAAAACAAACTATGACAGTAATTATTAATCTCCCTTTGAATATGAGACACAGGCCAAATGCAGTTACCAAAAACAAACTATGACAGTAATTAATCTCCCTTTGAATATGAGACACAGGCCAAAAACAAACTATGACAGTAATTAATCTCCCTTTGAATATGAGACACAGGCCAAATAAAACTCATGACAATAATTCATCTTCTTGTAGTTACAATACATTCCCCCAATGCTAAGCTGCACAGACATTTTGTACAAATGACATTTATATAAAGTAGATTCAAATCTAAAATTAAAACCAGTCCTCTCTCTGTCAAACTACCCATGCCACTAGTCATATCTGCTCCCAAAGGTCTCAGTTTTTTTTCAACCCTTAAAATTATAGTAAACCTAGAGAATATATCCTGCGTAACTGTAACTGAGTATAACACATAGTCTGGTGCATTAAGTTAAAGGCCATGACATGCATATGTTTTTTTGGCTCACTATGAATCTATGCTAGAGTGTATGTAAAAATCGCATTATCGGGATGGTGAGATTGTATAGAATATTTATAGTAGATGCTTTATGTATAATTTAAGAATATTGAGATATAAAAATTATTAATGCTGTGCAAGAGATTTATTTATTTAAATAGCCTTTTTAAACAAATTTTTTAAAAAACATTCTGAATTTAGTAGGCAGCAATAAGACTAAAGCTATTTTTGACTGTCAAGACTAAAGCTGGTTTTAACTGGTAAGATTAGTTGTTTTTGCAATAAATATACTTTTACTCCATACTAAGATGGCCGATATCTTACATATCTTAAGATGGTTTAGGTTTATTACTCTAGCCTATTTACTATGGAATGATCCTGGGTGATATTCAAACCTGCTGCCTCTTGGTATAGGGTCATTGGATTAATTATAATCATCTAAGTGCTTCAAATATATGTTCACTTAACTTTTATATTTTCTAGTGGGTGTGTTCAGCCATTGCTAAGTTTATAAAAGTAACTATCAAGTGATCACTATTGAGTTTGTGGTGTTGTTGTAGTATATGGCGATTCTGTTATTATTAATATTAATTGAGTATTAAGAACCATATTTTCTATCTCTAATAGCCTCCCTGGAAAAAGTGGACAGAAGAAGAAGATAAAATCAATGGATACAATATTATTTCTAAAAAAATATTTAAATAACTTTTTAAAGTAAATATTAAATTTTTGCCGTTATTTTAATCAAGCTTTTTATAAAATATAATGTTTAATGTGACAGTTGTTGGTTCCAGGTTAATAAATAATCAATTATTATGCTCCTTCGACTGTTGACTGGTTCTTTTTACTATATGCAGACAAATTTCTGTCAGTCCTTAAATGTCTTCAGAAAAGGTTTTGATGGTCTCACTGAGCATGATTTTCAAGCTTATTTGTTGTGTAATCTTTACAACAGATATACTGACGTCAAATACAATTCTTTAAGAGAGATGGGAATCGTTTGAGGAAATGTGGCCAATTACTTATATAATTTAGAATATTATTAGGATACCTAAAGTGTTAAAAGTGAGACATATTACTTCACGGCATAAGTGGAAACCAAAGTTTTTGCAGACCTCAGGTTTGCAGAAAACCCACATCTTTTTAAAAATTGTACATTATTTTGTTGAGAACTGAAAGTAATTATTATTTAAAAGTTGTTAAGTGATTTTCTTAATTCAGAGACTGCTAAGAAAATGAGAGTGACCTGTGGATTCCAAGAGAGCCCAGTTGTGTGGAACTGTTTAATGTAGCCTTGCAGTTCTGTCAGAGTTGAGATCCATGCTCTGGTCCACTCCACATGCTTGACATCCTTCTCTTTAAAGTCTTTTAAAACACGGTTGGTGTAAAATGTTCCAGCATCTGACATTTCTTTGACATAAGGCCCAGGTGCTGGCGCCTGTTGAATGGAAACACATCAGGAATAATATAAGGCCCAGGTGCCGAGGTATGTTCAATGGAAACAGATCAGAAATAATATATGGCCCAGGTGCTGGGGTATGTTCAATGGAAACATATCAGGAATAATATAGGGCCCAGGTGCTGGGGTATGTTCAATGGAAACAGATCAGGAATAATATAGGGCCCAGGTGCTGGGGTATGTTGAATGGAAACAGAACAGGAATAATATTATTTATAGCGCCCAGGTGCTGGGGTATGTTCAATAGAAATGTACTTAAAAAGAATACCAATTAAAACACACACTAAACATGTGATTTAAGAAAACAATATGCGCATCAAATTTTCAATTCCTTGAATGTCTGTTAAAATTTTTTTTTGCTTTGTACTTACAATGGCCACCCAACCAAGGGCTGCTATTGATTCACCAATGGCAGAGAGATGGTTGAAGAATTCACTTTTACGGTTATTTTCACGGAAGTCCTGGGAAAAAATAATTTTTTTAGAGATAATTAAAAGCTATGGTTTAGTCTGATTTTTGTATCACATGAGTGCATTGTATGTGTATAATGGTCCTATTTTTTTAAGTTTTTTTTTTTAAACTCAAAAGCCATACATAAAATGTTGGCCTGAATTTTTGTATCTCTAGCATTCATTTGTTCAATTTATTTTTGTCACCCTTCCCTCCTGTCTGAGATTTGAAATGCAGTGAGACCATCAACCTAGAACTGACTTCATTCCCTTTTTTAAATTTGACACAAGCAGAAAAATTATCAAACATTGTCTTTGATCTTTTCCTTTTCAACAGTTTTAATCTAATTTTGTTTTTTCATTTCTGCCAAATGTTTCTCAACAGGGATTCCCTTAGAGGCCTAGGTGTCCACAAGAAACCATATGTGGTTCATAGAGAGAAATCATAATTATATTAAAAAGGAAAGTTGTAGATAAAATAATATTCTGTAAGTTTAAAGAATCTTTTTAAAATGTTATTTTTCCTTATTAAATTCAGATAAAAAGTTTCATTACCTGAACAGCTTGTAACCTCTCAGATGAAGGCTTTAAAAGTTGAATTAAAGTGTTCTACACAGACAAAAAACATGCCAGGATTAGAGCAAAATTATTATTTTTTAAACGAAGTGGTTATGCGCAGCCGACTGCGTATAACCCTGAGAGTTATATGCAGTCGGCAAGTCACGTGACGTCTATATTCTTCCTGTGTTACATTATCAATCAATAAGGGTGCCTCATTATCGAGGTGACTGGGTGGTCGAATGGTTCAAACTGACCAAACCTCAAGTTGGTGGTCTTGAGTTCAATTACAGCCAACGGCAAGCCAAGAATACGTGTTATTTGATATGTTTGTTCTCGAGAATGAAGCAAAAACAACTAGGCAACTTAATTTTGTTTTGGCTAAAAAATGTTAAAACATGAGAAGAACGATTAACTTGACCAATGTAATGTTAATAATGTTATTCTTATAATTAATATGTTTGTGTTGTTAACATATATTTTGTGTTGTTAACTAATTTTGTGGCAGATAAAATCATGTTTCTCTGGTACAGTAATAAATATAATCATGGGTTGAGAGTAGCAGTAAAAAAATCGCTGTAGGGGCAGGGGTTTTGTAGAGGGGTCAGTGTAAGTAATACTTTCGAACAGTTATAGTTTTGCATGGAAGCTGAAAACTGTTACATTTAGATCATCAAAAAAAAAAAAAAAAATCATTAAAAAAATGATAAATTTAAAAAAAAATAAATAGAATGTATTTCCTGAATTAGTCAGTAAAACTAACCACATAGTCATAGCAACATATAAAAACCTAATCAATCAAAATACATAACTAGACTTAGACCATGGAAATGCCTTTTAAAAAATCTTAGACTTAGGCTTAGACTCTAAGAAATGTAGACTTTGACTTATACTTATAATAATTATAATATATAAGATACAAGCAATAATACTACTAATAGCACTAATACTAATACTATTGCTATCATCAATTTCAATATTAATTACAATTAATTCAATTTTAACACATGAAAAGTTCTAGTTCAAAACAACCCGTCATGCAGCTTATTACGCATAATACTTTTTTTGTAAATTGCCAAACAATCGATTGATAAACCTTATTTGGCTAAATTCCTAGCCGACTGCGTATAATTCTCAGGGTTATGCACAGCCGACTGCGTATAACGCTTCCCTTTTTTAAATGTGTTGCCAAAAGGCCTAAATAAATAAATTGTAGGTCAAACAATTCATTTAAATTTAACAAATGATGAAAATTTTAAAGACGCAATAGCAATAATAGATACAGGTATATGTGAATTAAATGTTTACAGTACTAACTAACATACCTGATCTGGCTGCTTGCTCTTTGAGGCAACAATAAGAAAGCTTCGCTGGGCATCAAAAGCTGATTTTACTAGTTGAGCCTGACATGAAATGTTTGAAAAAAAAAACATTAATATCCTTATTTGATGAGCATTTTAATGTATTCAAATTAAAGAAATAAAATACAGTTGTGTTTTTCTCTGGCTGATAAAAGCCAAATTGAATATATCAACTTAAAGCTAAAAGACAATAGGTCTCTTTCTTGTATTCATAATTTAAGGATTTGAGCTGAAAATGGCAATCTCAAATTTAATCTTTGGCTGTCCTCCATTTGAAAGTTTTATTATATAAGACAGGGGGTGGGGGCCGTAAGGCAACTGATATTATGTGGCCCTCAAAGGCATTTAGAAATAACAAAATTACTTTGTTTTTAAGCTTTTTGTGTTGAATTTTACAGTTATTTTTCATATACTGTTTTGATGTTTTAACATTTTTAATCAACATCCTTTCTAATTTTCTTTTTTTTTTTAAAACAGTCCTTGACTATTGTCATGTAATGCTAAAATGCGAATTTATCGATTTTAATATAGAGAAATGTTTATCGATATGTAAAAATTGGACATACATGCGGCCCCCCAATAGCTTTACATTTGTCCATGTGGCCCTCAGCGCAAAAAAAGTTTGCCCATCCCTGATATAGGAGGAAAATGCACACTTTTTGGTACCACCCTCACTTTAAGTTTTTAAAAATACAAATTCCTTTTTTAAATCTACTTCCCTCTTGTGCACTGGTGTAGTAGTATTTCTTTGTGCACGTGCAAGCACAGCTTGTAGTGATATCACAGTTGGAGATCAATTTTGTTTTCAGGTCAAGAGAAAACACCTGTAGAGTGAAGAAGACTACACACCTGAGCTTTCACATCCCCACCCACATCATTTGACAGTGAGATGTACTTCGACAGAGGTCCAGCAATCAGATCATCATAGGCAAGAACATAAGGAGACACAGCATCTGGCAGAATTGATGTTAAGATTTTATTTTTAGTTGAACATCAAAAAGTGTTAAATTTCAATAAAGAAACATCTCTCTCACATATATATTTTAAATAGTTTGCAGTAATTTTGACACATGAAAAGCATCCCCCTATCATTAATTATATAATAGTAAATTTAGCATTTTTATACAATTTTAAAGAAAAAACAAACAACCAATAACCTAAAAATACTTAACAACTGCTCTGTGTGATTTAAAAAATGAACCTTTTAAAACCATTTTGGCTTTCGCATTTTTAAGAAGAGTTTATATATAATTTGTGACATTCCATATAGCAAAAGTTTATTAATTAAGAACTGACAGGATTTTGCTACAATAATATGCATGAAATTAAAATTTAATTTTAAAATTCTATGTAATAATTCTTCAGGACAAAAACCTCACATGCTATTTTACCTGAATCCCCACCAGCAGAGTGACCACCACCTCCGACGGCCGACCTGGCGGCCAATGACTCCAGTCTTGTAGCCACAGCCTCCAATCTGGACACAGCTGCTTGAAGTTCTATCCCAGCCATATCCCCAGTACTCGCCAGTGATGCTAACACCTGAGAGGTTAAAACTTTAAGCTGATTGGCTAATCCGGGCACTGCAGATTTAGCGTCCCAGTTGGATTTGGTTTCAGCTTCGCTAATGGCTTTTTCTATTTTATCTAAGTCTGTCTTAATCACTTTCAATGCTTGAATATTTGGCATTTGAGTTTCTACAAGATTTGGATTATTTGACTTTTGAGATACAGATATCACACTGACAGATTTTGCATTAGATTCAACTTTATTTGTATTAATATTTAAGGAACCTGTTAGCCCTTGGGGCTCAGTTACAACTTTGCTCTCAATATCTGTGAGGTCAATGGGTTTGTCTCTAAGTTCTTCAGTTTTTACATCTGAGGTAGAAATATGTTGTTGCTTTGAAGGTTCTGAACTATTTCCTGCAGTGGTGGTCTTTGAATGTGCTTTAGGCTGCTCAACAACTGGAGACTTTTCCCGCTTAGTTTCTGAAATTGTGCTTTTATCTAAATTGGCTTCAGTGCTGATATTTTGGTTGGATGACGAAACAGCCCCTTTTCCTGTTTGGATTCTGGCTTCTGTTGAGTTATTTATATTTTTTTGGTTCTCCCTATCCACTGTGTAGTTATCCGACTCTTGTGGGCAGCAGCAAAACATTATTGGCAATGCTGTCGCTGCATGGCTATTATTGTTTTGGCTGGCAGCAATTGACTTTTCAGATGATGGCTGTGGAGTTTTTAGAAGTAGCCTAATATTTTTAAAATATATATATATATATATAAATAAATTTCATCTTTACTGAATCGAGCAGATGTTTGGAAATATTTGTAAAAACTAAATTAAAGCTGTCTCTGAAGCACAGTAGTTAACTGAGATTCTTTTAAATTTGAGAGGAAAATTGTTAATTGTGCTTCATGTGCAAACATAAAACACACTAAAAAAAGATCTAAAAACAACATTTTGAGATCATCATAAGAAATGCGCTACATAGAACAAGTTTAAAACGATCTCTTGCAGTTGGTAACTTTAAGTGATGACAATTTGTTTTTTTTCAATATAACAAATTTATGGATCATATGCCTTGCCTGCAAAAAAAGTATAAACAGAAAATTTTTGTATTTTACTTTTTTTTACTACTTTATTGGGAGGAATCATGTTATAACTTTAAATTATTGTATGATGTAGAAAAGTTTTGAATGATTTGAAATAAGTGCAAGCTAAAAATTAAGCTCATTTAATTATTTATTGTAATGGGTTTAAAAAACCTCCAAAAATTCTCAATTTAAATCCCTGTGCTTCCATAAGAGTATCTTGTAATGCATGTTACACAACATTGGGAGTTGATAAAAAAGTGACAGTTTATACAATTACTCTGCAGAAAATGCATTTATTTAAACCAGAGCATAAATCAATAGTATTTTATTCTGGCAGAAACCAGCTGGTGAAGTGTATCACAGAATTAATCTTGCAAGGGAGAAAAGGTCCCGAAAATCTTTTATGAGAGCAGTCAGTGTTTCTGAAACAGTATATCTGCATGCTTATTAAATTGTGTCACAATGTTTGCTCTTATAAAAGAAGAAATGACGACTTTTGTAGTAAATAAAATACCCCAGAAATTGCTTAACAAATCAGCTTAAACAACTATAATTACAAACTATACAAACTACTTGGTTAGAATAAACTAAGTGGTAAATATTTTCCCCCAAAAAGCCAAATGAAACTTTTATAAACATACTAATAGATTGTTATAGAGATATAGATAAAAAAAAAAAACGGAAAGTAGGTTGATAACAAAATGAGTCATTCAGGTGTGTCGAAAATTATAGAACTGAACTAGCACAGAAAAGGTTGAGAAACACTCTAATAGTTTGGAAATTATACATGCAAATCTATTGTTAATTACAATATTCAATTTGTTAAGACAACATTGAAATAAAACAGTTTTATCAAACAATTTATTCCAGGTATAGACAATTATTAAAACAAACAATCACCAGCTAAATTTAGGTGTACAACTGTAATTTTTTTTTGAACAGCGTTCATTCAAAAATGAAAATAGGGAGGCTTTATTTTTTTCTTCAAAAGAAACAAATATCAATTCCATGGAATTGAAATAACACTAAGTCTTCTCTGATTTATATTATTGTAACATACAATTCTCTAAAAAAATAATAATTAAAAACTAAAGGTGTTTATAAAAGTATTCAATTAAAATAACTAATCTACTACTAACAAGTGTGCTATCTTTAGTTATTATATGCAAACCATACTACAATATTAGGACACCATATTTTTTTAAGGGTCAAAAGCCATTAGCAAAGCAATACCAAATCCAATGAGACAAAAATAGCGTGCTAAATAGATACAAAATAAATTAAATATGACAATGTGCAGCACTATTTTTATTTATTTTAGTGAAAACAAACATTCCTAAAGATTTGGAAATATACACACAAAAAAATAAAAAATAAGTGAATAATGTCACTTCTAGAAATAAAATAAATTAATGGTGTAAATTAACTTACATTGCAATTAATATATAATTACAAATACATCAACACAGTTTTACCTTTTTGGATACCAAACTATTTTTAGTGACTCGATTTTTACTTCTTGATTTTTTACTTCTACATTTAATTATAATAATAAAAAGTGTTTTAATAGCAACATTCCATTGTTTTTATTCAAAGAGTAACAAATAGAACATGCAGCACTTATAGCTTACATTGTATTCTCAGCCAAAAGGATTGGATAAAAAAATTTAGTAAGAGTAACACAAGTGTTGAAATATAACAGGGGTAAGAGGGGAGGGGGGGGGGAATAATGAAATGTGACAATACAGCAGTTAAAGGTAAGAAAAATGTCTGAAAGCAGCTACTAGAGAATAAAATATCATATGCTGCAAGCCCAATAAGGAAAGGAAACATATTTTATGCTTTTGTTACACTCCATTTGGGAATATTTATGACTTTTCTTTATATATTTTATGCTTAACATTGATTCAATTATATTAGAATTAATGCAGTGACTTTAGATTTGGAATACAGAGGATACTGTACATTTTGAAATAATTGGTCAGACAAGTTTGTATCAATTTATTCAGATGTTTGTTTCGATGATTAAATTCACTTTATCAAGGCACTCTGATTCTTGAAGTAAGCCATTGGAAAATAAAATTAATTATGACAGTATTCTTATTTTCCCCCAATTTTGCTCAAGCTAGATCTATATGTATCGAAAATGATATCACTAACAGAATTAATTTCAATTAGAACAAAAGATATTATTGGTAAAGGAGTTGAGGTATTCTAACTAAGAATTCATCATATGAAACCAGTGGCGTGGACAGGATTTTATGGAGAGGTGGGGGGCATTGGCTGCAGAGCAGTTCGAGGCCATAAAAGGTGATCATGAGACAATATCAAGGGTGCCGAAGTGAGCCCCTCCCCAAAATACTTAAGTGCATACCAGAATTTAGAAATGCATCAAATGACAATTGATGATAGAGCAACAAAAGAGATGCTACTGGAAATTTATGTCCTCTGGGTAAGCATTAATTAGCTTTTCACTATCCCAAAAATACATTTTACATTTAAGGTGCCATTACCTGGCCTATCACTCATCATCATATTTCCAATTTTATGTTTACTTGGTATTTATCTCTTAATGGATTTTTATTTTGTTCAATATTCTAAACGTTTTTCTCTGTGTGTTTTTTGTCACCCCTTATTTGATGCCTTAAGCAAGTGCTTATATTGCTAAATGGTTAATCTGGGCCTGATGACATTGGAGTTTGTACATGATCATAATATTAATTAATGAATCACGACAGAACCTGGATTAGCTAAACTTTTAATCAAATAAAATTTCGTCTCATAGGGTTTTACAATAAAAAAATAATTAACAGAATCTTGCTTACAAATATCACATTCTATTTCTTCTCTCCTTTAGCCCTTTGGTCTCAGAGAGGGGCGGGTGTTAGCCCCACTTACCCTCCCTTTGCTTACACCACGGACTTCTAATTCCACCATTTATTCCTCAGTCCTACTCTAAAAGAATTATTTGGAACATTCATTTTATTGCGCTAAGGCAATACTTTAAAATAGTTTAGTAAGTAGGCCTAACCCTGTCACAATAAGTTTATACTATACATACACCAGTGGTAGCTGGTGAAAATAAAATTAAAATTGTATTGCTGCTTTAATGTTGTATTACAACTTGTAACTGACATATATTTATAAACTAAAATTACTATACATTAAGGCTTTTTCAGTCCTTCTTTTAGTTAATAAAACTGCTAAGAAGTTTATTTATTTAATTTATTAGCTATTTTTTAATTGAATAATTTGGCTTGTTCTACTTAATAGTAATAATAGGCAATGGGCTCAATGGCAATTATAATTATACTTTACACCTTATCATTGTAATAAAATGAATAGGCCCCTGTCCCCATTAATGCCATTATATATATAATATACACTTTAGTTTTAGGCATATGACTATGAAATTTTACACTTGAATAACACTCAGGCACTAGGTTACTACTAGGCTAGGCTAATCTGCATGTGATAAATAGAAATGTAGCGATGTAGGTAGACTCAATGTAGTTCTTAGCACTGTCTGTTGATGCAGTGGCTTAATGGCTGTTAAATGAACGTGTAATAATGTGAATCATTCTCAAGACTCAATTTATTTATTTATACAACTAAATTAGTCTAAACTTCAATGACAAGAAAATGGTACCATAAAATGAATTCTTTTGAAAAAGTACACGCCCACCTTAAATGGCGATTAGTGTACCCAAATAGACTAGTCAGTTTGGACCAAGCCTATCTAAAAATAAAAATTAGAGCAAATTCTCTCTCCAAAAAAAAAAAATAGAATGAAATGAGTCATTATAAAGTAGTTTTTTATATTTTAAAGAATATGTAAGCAATAAGTGACAGCACAACTTGGAGTTTATTAACCAGAAGTAGTTTTCTTAATTACTTTGTATTAACTTATTATTTATGGTTTCTTACCCTTTTTTTTTAAAAAAGGCAAAACTTTAAAGCAAAGTTATCGGTACTTGTGTTGTTTCTTCCGTGTTGGAGGCGAGGTCACCGGAAACATCCCATAATCCAAGACGGCGGAAATGGAGGCCCTGACTGGGCTTTCTTTTATTATAGTAAATTAGACACATTTTATAATACTTAAAGGTGCTGTGCGTTTACAATCTCATAAAGAGATGATTTAAAAAATAAATGGCAAAAAAAAAAAAAAAAAAAAACAAAAAAAAAAAAAAAAAAAAAGGAAAAAAAAAAAAAAATAAAAAAAAATTAAAAAAAAAAAAAAAAAAAAAAAAAAAAAAAAATATTATAGTAAATTAGACACATTTTATAATACTTAAAGGTGCTGTGCGTTTACAATCTCATAAAGAGATGATTTAAAAAATAAATGGCAAAAAAAAAAAAAAAAAAATCCAACAAATTGTAGGTGGTGAGGGGAATAGCTGACAAGCTTCCATGGTGTTCCACGCATTCTATAACAAGCACATGCATCAACATTTTATTTTTAATAGATGTACATGTACTAAGCAAATCAAATATGGCAAATGCAATTGAAAAAAATGCAAGAGTCTTAGTTCAAGTATAATAAATTCTAATAGCAAGACAATTTAAAATAGGATACTACTGGACCTACTACAACTATTAAACGTGTCAGTGGCGTAACAAGACATAACTCTACCTGGTGAATTCCCTAAATTGCGCCCATCTAACACATAAACATCGATTATCTTTAAATATGAATAATGCACCCCAAAAAGTGCCACCCAGGGCGGTCGCCCCCCCCCCCACACCCCATCCATTTAGTATCTACCCCAGAAAATTAAAGTTTCCGAGCCCCTCAACCCCTTGTTACTGTTGCACACGTACTGATTTGGATCCCCCCTCCCCCAATGCGTACGTACAAGACGTTTTCGACCCCCCTCCCAGAAAACAAAAAAACAAAACAAAAACAAAAAATAATAACAAAAAAGAAAGAAAAAATAAACAAACGCAAAAACAAAACAATCATAAAAAACCCAACAAAAAACAGACACCCAAGAATTTAAATAATAATAATAAAAATAAAATAATAATAATAATAAAGTTTATTTGAAAAAAATCCCGCTTCATCCCCAAAGGCTCGAAGCTCGGTACAAAGTCAATCATATTAAAAGAGAAATGAAACCATCTATATTTTGCCACTTTGAAACACAAAACGCAACACAACAAAAACTATAAACGAGCATAACCATTCAAAGTCTTTCATCACTTGCAACCATAAACAACACAAGCCAATGTACATCTAGGAGATAATAGCTAACTGGAAAAGACGGTAGAAAACATCACCCCAGCAGGTGTTTGCGAATAGATATGTTTTCAAATCGGTTTTGAAGTAGTAGCACAGAGCTGCAATTTTGTACTCTATGCGAGCGCGGACCGGCATCCAATGCAGCTCTCTCAGAAGTGTTTTAGCATGTCAAATTTGCGTTTGCGAAGAACAATGCGAGCCGCATTATTCTTTAGTTTTTGAATTTTATCCAGGAGCGTAGTTGGAAGACCAACCAAGAGAGCATTGCAGTAATCCATGCGTGATAGCACGATTGCTGACATCAGCCTCTTTGATGAATCAAACGTTAAGGACTCATTCTGCGCAGCTCTAGAAAAATCGCCTTGCAAATCATTTTAATGCGATTTTCCATAGTTAGTGTTCTGTCTACGTCAGGTTTCGCACTGTGTGAGCAAACTCAATCTGCACACCTGAGAGAGTAAGGGATTGTGTGTTATTTACAGATTGAAGCTTTGAGCAGTAGCAATGGGGATCAGCTCGGTCGTATCATCGTGCAATTGGAGCTTGTTCATTTGAGATATGGGGCCCTTTATAAGTCTAGATATTCTATATCAGTGAAAAATATGATTTTAAGATACCTAGAGGGTTAAACTGAAATACAAGTGAGAAGTATATAGATCAGGGGTTTCAAACTCACGGCCCGCGGGCCATTTGCGACCCGCAATACGATATTTTGCGGCCCGATACCTGACAGTAAAGTTTAGTGTACATGCGGCCCGCGCGTTTTCCCCATTGAGAAAACATGCTTCGAATATTGTATACTTACTATTGAAAAGCCCATCTTTCTCAGAGAAACCTCTGCCATTTCACAGAATGCAAAGTACTCATGGATTCGGGCACACCATTCAATAGTAAGTATACTGATGCCATTGCAAAGTCTTCAGCACTAGGCACTGCATCGCCCAGTGTTAGTCCTGTCCACATCTTTTTCTTTTTCTTCCTCTTCTTCTCCCTCCTCTTGTGGTGCCCTGCAATATTTCTTTGGCAATCCCTTGTTTCCTTGTTACGTGGCCGTACCATTGTAGTTTGCGTTTTTTCACAGTCACCAGTAGGTCATCGTACTCCCCAATTGCCTGACGAACCCTTTCTTTCACTGTATCATTGGACATATGGTCCGTATAGTAGACTTCAAAACACAAAGAGCCTCTTAAAAAAACTTGCTGACCCTTTCTCCTTCAATGTTGAAGATGCGCTTCAAATGGAGCCGATTGATCTTCGGTGCAATTCTAAACTCAAGGCTAAGTTCAGGGAAGTAAATTAAAAAAAAAACAGACTAGCTTGGAAAATTTATGAAGGAATTGTCCTCCAACTTCCCTGAGATTTTCAGGTTGTTCAAGCTGATCATGTGCCTTTTGGGAGTACCTAACAAGTAAAGTTCTTGGCCAAACTTACTTATGTGCATCTTCAAGCTATACTGAGGGTCTCAGTTGCTTCCTCACTCAAGCTACATGTTGCTCAGCTGTGTAAGAAGAAGCACTTCCGGGTGTCTGGCAACAAGGAGTAGGAGAAAGTAAGTGAAGCCTAGTTCTTGAGAACCCTTAATGTTTTTATTTGTTATTAACAAAGGGTTAGCCGATTGTAACAGTTGTACTTTATTGAAGTTATAACCACTTTTTTGTGGAATACTTGATGCGGCCCAGTCTCACTCAGACTGTACCTCTTGCGGCTCCAGATGATTTGAGTTTAAGACCCCTGATATAGATAGTCAAATAATAAGTCTTTAACTTAAAATCATTTTTATTCATAACAAACTTATAAATGCAAACTCTGGTAAGGGCCATCCATAAATGAATTCACGCGTCTAGGGTGGGAGGGGGGGGGGGTTAGATTTTTGTGACAATGTGTAGCGATTGGGGGGGGGAGGGGCTTAAGCAATGTGACGTCACATGAAAAGTG